>WNYA01000753.1:0-91604 GCA_019512145.1 Engystomops pustulosus | reverse complement strand
TGTCAGTATCCTGTACTTTGTATATGGGGATTTATATGGAGAGGACCTGCTGGTACTGTATGTGCTCCCTGCTGTGAGTATCCTGTACTTTGTATAGGGATGTTATAGGAGGGCTGCTGGTATTGTAGGCTCCCTGCTGTCAGTATCCTGTACTTTGTCTATGGGATGTATATGGAGGAGCCTGCTGGTACTGTAGTGCTCCCTGCTGTCAGTATCCTGTACTTTGTATATGGTATTATATGAGGGACCTGCTGGTACTTAGTGCTCCCTGCTGTGAGTATCCTGTACTTGTATATGGGATGTTTATATGAGGGAGCTGCTGGTACTTGTAGTGCTCCCTGCTGTCAGTATCCTGTACTTTGTATATGGATATTATATGGAGGACTGCTGGTACTTGTAGTGCTCCCTGCTGTCAGTATCCTGTACTTTGTATAGGGATATTATATGAGGGACCGCTGGTACTTGTATGTGCTCCCTGCTGTGAGTATCCTGTACTTGTATATGGGATATTATATGGGGGAGCTGCTGGTACTTGTAGTGCTCCCTGCGTGTCAGTATCCTGTACTTTGTATATGGGATATGTATATGAGGGACCTGCTGGTACTTGTAGTGCTCCCTGCTGTGAGTATCCGTACTTTGTATATGGGATATTATATGGAGGACCTGCTGGTACTTGTAGTGCTCCCTGCTGTGAGTTCCTGTACTTTGTATAGGGATATTATAGGAGGGACTGCTGGTACTTGTAGTGCCCCTGCGTGAGTATCCTGTACTTGTGATATGGATATTATATGGGAGGCCTGCTGGTACTTGTAGTGCTCCTGCTGTGAGTTCCTATTGTATATGGGATATTATATGAGGGACTGCTGGTACTTGTAGTGCTCCCTGCTGTCAGTATCCTGTACTTTGTATATGGATATTATATGGAGGGACTGCTGGTACTGTAGTGCTCCTGCTGTGAGTATCCTGTACTTTGTATATGGGATATTATATGGAGGGACCTGCTGGTAATTGTGAGTGCTCCCTGCTGTAGTATCCTGTACTTTGTATAGGATATTATATGGAGGGACCTGCTGGTACTTGTAAGTGCTCCCTGCTGTAGGTATCCTGTACTTTGTATATGGGATATTATATGGGGGACCTGCTGGTACTTGTAGTGCTCCCTGCGTGAGTATCCGTACTTTGTATATGGATATTATATGGAGGGACCTGCTGGTACTTGTAGTGCTCCCTGCGTGAGTATCCTGTACTTTGTATATGGGAATTTATGGAGGGACCTGCTGGTACTTGTAGTGTCGCTCCTGTGTATCTGTACTTGTATATGGAATTTATATGGAGGGACCTGCTGGTACTTTGTAGTGCTCCCTGCTGTGAGTATCCTGTACTTTGTATATGGGATTTATATGGAGGGACCTGCTGTACTTGTAGTGCTCCCTGCTGTAGTATCCTGTACTTTGTATATGGAATGATATGGAGGGAGCCTGCTGGTATTGTAGTGCTCCCTGCTGTCAGTATCCTGTACTTTGTATATGGGAGTTATATGGAGGGACTGCTGGTACTTGTAGTGCTCCCTGCTGTGAGTATCCTGTACTTTGTATATGGGATGTTATATGGAGGGAGCTGCTGGTACTTGTAGTGCTCCCTGCTGTGAGTATCCTGTACTTTGTATATGGAATGTTATATGGAGGAGCCTGCTGGTACTTGTAGTGCTCCCTGCTGTGAGTATCCTGTACTTTGTATATGGATATTATATGGAGGGACCTGCTGTACTTGTAGTGCTCCTGCTGTGAGTATCCTGTTACTTGTATATGGGATTATATGAGGAGCTGCTGGTACTTGTAGTGCTCCCTGTGTCAGTATCTGTACTTGTATATGGGATATTATATGGAGGGAGACTGCTGGTACTGTTAGTGCTCCCTGCTGTGAGTATCCTGTATTTGATATGGGATAGTATATGGAGGGAGCTGTGGTACTTGTAGTGCTCCCTGCTGTGAGTATCCTGTTTGTATATGGGATAGTTTATGAGGGACTGCTGGTACTTGTAGTGCTCCCTGCTGTGAGATATCCTGTACTTTGTATATGGGGATGTTATATGGAGGGAGCTGCTGGTACTTGTAGTGCTCCCTGCTGTGAGTATCCTGTACTTTGTATATGGAATATTATATGGAGGGACCTGCTGGTACTTGTAGTGCTCCCTGCTGTGAGTATCCTGTACTTTGTATATGGGATATTATATGGAGGGCCTGCTGGTACTTGTAGTGCTCCCTGCTGTGAGTATCCTGTACTTTGTATATGGGATATTATATGGAGGGACCTGCTGGTACTTGTAGTGCTCCCTGCTGTGAGT
The DNA here is from genome assembly GCA_019512145.1 of Engystomops pustulosus. Taxonomy (NCBI): domain Eukaryota; kingdom Metazoa; phylum Chordata; class Amphibia; order Anura; family Leptodactylidae; genus Engystomops; species Engystomops pustulosus. The sequence continues at coordinate 89,260 of WNYA01000753.1, read as the reverse complement.
ATCCTGTACTTTGTATATGGGATATTATATGGAGGGACCTGCTGGTACTTGTAGTGCTCCCTGCTGTGAGTATCCTGTACTTTGTATATGGGATGTTATATGGAGGAGCCTGCTGGTACTTGTAGTGCTCCCTGCTGTGAGTATCCTGTACTTTGTATATGGGATATTATATGGAGGGACCTGCTGGTACTTGTAGTGCTCCCTGCTGTGAGTATCTGTACTTTGTATATGGAGTTATATGGAGGAGCCTGGGTACTTGTAGTGCTCCTGCCCTGTGAGTATCCTGTACTTTGTATATGGATATTATATGGAGGGACCTGCTGGTACTTGTAGTGCTCCCTTGTGAGTATCCTGTACTTGTTGTATATGGGATTATAGGAGGGACCTGCTGGTACTTGTAGTGCTCCCTGCTGTGAGTATCCTGTACTTTGTATATGGGATGTATATGGAGGGACTGTGCGGTACTGTAGTGCTCCCTGCTGTGAGTATCCTGTACTTTGTATATGGGATATTATATGGAGGGAGCTGCTGGTACTTGTAGTGCTCCCTGCTGTGAGTATCCTGTACTTTGTATATGGGATATTATATGGAGGGAGCTGCTGGTACTGTAGTGCTCCCTGTGTGAGTATCCGTACTTTGTATATGGATATTATATAGGAGGACCTGCTGGTACTTGTAGTGCTCCCTGCTGAGTATCCTGTACTTTGTATATGGGATATTATATGGAGGGACTGCTGGTATTGTTAGTGCTCCCTGCTGTGAGTATCCTGTACTGTATATGGGATGTTATATGGAGGAGCCTGCTGGTACTTGTAGTGCTCCCTGCTGTGAGTATCCTGTACTTTGTATATGGGATATTATATAGAGGGACCTGCTGGTACTTATAGTGCTCCCTGCTGTGGGTATCCTGTACTTTGTATATGGGATATTATATAGAGGGACCTGCTGGTACTTGTAGTGCTCCCTGCTGTGAGTATCCTGTACTGTATATGGGATGTTATATGGAGGGACCTGCTGGTACTTGTAGTGCTCCCTGCTGTCATATCCTGTACTTTGTATATGGGATATTTATAGGAGGGACATCTGCGGTACTTGTAGTGCTCCCTGCTGTCAGTATCCTGTACTTTGATAGGATATTATATGGAGGGACCGCTTGGTACTTGTAGTGCTCCTGCGGTGAGTATCCTGTACTTTGTATATGGGATTTATATGGAGGGACCCTGCTGGTACTTGTAGTGCTCCTGCTGAGTATCCTGTACTGTATTGGGAAATTATATGGAGGACCTGCTGGTACTTGTAGTGCTCCCTGTTAGTATCCTGTACTTTGTATATGGGATATTATTATGGATGGACGGCTGGGTACTTGTAGTGCCCGCTGTCAGTATCCTGTACTTTGTATATGGGATAGTTATATGGAGGGAGACCTGCTGGTACTGTAGTGCTCGCCTGTGAGTATCGCGACTTTGTATAGGATATTATATAGGAGGGACCCTGCTTGTACTTGTAGTGCTCCCTGCTGTGAGATTCCTGTACTTGTATATGGGATGTTATATGGAGGGACCTGCGGTCTTGTAGTGCTCCCCTGCTGTGAGTATCCTGTACTTGTATATGGGTTATTATATGGAGGGACCTGCTGGTACTTGTAGTGCTCCCTGCTGTCAGTATCCTGTACTTTGTATATGGGATATTATATGGAGGGACCTGCTGGTACTTGTAGTGCTCCCTGCTGTGAGTATCCTGTACTGTATATGGGATGTTATATGGAGGGAGTGCTGGTATGTAGTGCTCCTGTGCAGTATACTGACTTTGTATATGGATGTTATATAGAGGGACTGCTGGTACTTGTAGTGCTCCTGCTGTAGTAGCCTGTACTTTGTATATGGGATGTTTATGGAGGGACCTGCGGTACTTGTAGTGCCACGCTGTGGAGTATCCTGTACTTTGTGTATATGGGATGTGATATGGGGGAGCTGCTGGTACTTGTAGTGCTCCCTGCTGTCAGTATCCTGTACTTTGTATATGGGTATTATATGGAGGGACTGCTGGTACTTGTAGTGCTCCCTGCGTGATATCCTTGTACTGTATATGGGAATATATATGGAGGGAGAGCTGCTGGTACTTGTAGTGCTCCCTGCTGTGAGTATCCTGTACTGTATATGGGATGTTATATGGGAGGGACCTGCTGGTACTTGTAGGCTCCCCTGCTGTGAGTACTGTACTTTGTATATGGGGATGTTATATGGAGGGACCTGCTGGGTACTTGTAGTGCTCCTGCATGTGAGTATCCTGTACTTTGTATATGGGATATTAATGGAGGGAGCTGCTGGACTTGTAGTGGCTCCCTGTGTGAGTATCCTTGTACTTTGTATTATGGGATGTTATATGGAGGAGACCTGCTGGTACTTGTAGTGCTCCCTGCTGCTAGTATCCTGTACTGTGTATATGGGATATTATAGGAGGACCTGCTGATACTTAGTATGCTCCCTGCTGTGAGTATCCTGTACTTTGTTATATGGGATGTTATATGGAGGAGCTGCTGGTACTGTAGTGCTCCCTGCTGTGAGTATCCTGTACTTTGTTATGGGATATTATATGGAGGGACCCTGCTGGTACTTGTAGTGCTCCCTGCTGTGAGTATCCTGTACTTTGTATATGGGATGTTATATGGAGGGACCTGCTGGTACTTGTAGTGCTCCCTGCTGCTAGTATCCTGTACTTTGTATATGGGATGTTATATGGAGGGACCTGCTGATACTTGTAGTGCTCCCTGCTGTGAGTATCCTGTACTTTGTATATGGGATATTATATGGAGGGACCTGCTGATACTTGTAGTGCTCCCTGCTGTGAGTATCCTGTACTCCGCCGGAGTTCACCTGCTTCTTCCCGGTGCATGCGAGTGCTTGATGTTGCGACACATTTTTTTTAAATTCCACGTTTTTTACGAATCTGTCTGCTTGTCCGACCGCCACGCCCCCCCGATTTCCGTCGCGTGAAAGCCTGCGCCAAATTCCGATCTTGTGCTCCAAAATCCCAGCGGAATTCGGCGCAAAACGGAAAAATTTGGGATACCCGACAAAAGTGCAGCCGCGGAGCCCTTAGTGAATGAGCCCCACTGTGTTCCTGGAACACCCCATTCACCATGAATGGGGTTCTGGCTGCAGGGGCTTCTATATGACCCCCTCCCCCAATAATCGCTTATTAATGTCCTGTGCTGAGGATACGCCATCCATTGTAATTTACGGAAAACTTCTTAAAGACTTAGGCAGTTTATGAACTTTTCTCCAAAGCCCTTTTATGTTCGCGTTTCCGTTTTTTACTCCCCTGCTCCCAAAAGCTTCTTGCGTATGAGGGCTTGTTATGTGTGGAGCAAATAGTTTCTTTTTAGTGACATCATTTAATATTCTGTCTATAATTTTAATATGATGTCATGGGAAACTGTAAAAGAAAAACTCCAAACACAGTGAAATAAAGAAAAAAACCTTCTCTTATACAGTGTGCGCTCCAGATGGGTGGCTACAGTTATAGAGATACCACTTTTATATAGTTTTCATATTGTTTAAATACTTTTAACTCCTTAACCCACCATGACCTACCTGACTGCCGAGCCCTCTCCACCCGGGGCAGGTGTCTGCTGTGTTATACATCACAGCTTTTAAAGTGTTTTGTGCTGTGGTCAAACCTGAGTGCCCCATCTATACATTCGCAGGCGCCTCTCCCAGTCCTGTCACTCTGCACTTCCCCTCACAGCCTGCTGGTGGCGCTATATTCACAGCATATTGCTATGTAGTTGTATTGCAGTATATTGTATAAAGGATCAGAAGTCGTAGGGTTCCATCATCCCGGGGGCCTGAAAAAGAAGTAAAGCAAAAAGGTAAAAAATCATAGAAAAGTAAAAATTTGAATCACCCCTTTCCCTATAACACATGTATTAAGAAATAAAGAACATAATCAGGCCACGTCCCATCGAAATGTGTCCCCAAATGTGCGAGACCGAAAATCACATTAACAATGACACCAAATCTGCAGACATTAACCCCCCATGTGCCGCACTTATCAAGCTGTCTGACTCAGAGGACGATCCCACCTAATGATAGATTTGCCCCATTGTGTTTCTGATTTGCTTTTGTCTATGTCCTGAGGAATGAGGGATGATCCAATGGATCACCAGGAATGAGGGATAATACAGTAAATCACCAATAATGAGGGATAATACAGTGGATTTCCAGGAATGAGGGATAATACAGGGGATCACCAGGAATGAGGGATAATCCAGTGGATCACCAGGAATGAGGGATAATCCAGTGGATTAGCAGGAATGAGAGATAATCCAGTGGATTTCCAGGAATGAGGGATAATACAGGGGATCACCAGGAATGAGGGATAATACAGTGGGTCACCAGGAATGAGGTGTCAGTATCCTGTATTGTATATGGGGATCTTATATGGAGGGGACCTGTGGTACTGGTATGTGCTCCTGCTGTGAGTTATCCTGTACTTTGTATAGGGATGTTATAGTGGAAGGGGTCCCGCGATTCGCGTAGTATTTGTAGGGCTCCCCTGCTGATCAGTATCCGTTGTACTTTGTCTATGGTGATGTTATATGGAGGAGCTGCTGGTGACTTGTATTCTCCGGTGCTGTCAGTCTGGTCCTGTACTTTGTATATGGTAATTTATGGAGGGACCTGCTGGTACTGTATGTGCTCGCCTGCTGTGAGTATCCTGTACTTTGTATCATGGGATTTTTATGGAGGGACGCTGCCTGGGTACTTGTAGTGCTCCCTGCTTGTCAGTTATCCTGTACTTTTGTATATGGTGATTATATGGAGGGAGCCTGGCTGGTTACTTGAGTGCTCCCTGCTGTCAGGTTATCATGTACTTGGTTATAGTTGGATATTATATGGAGGGAGCCCGCCGGTACTGTTGTATTGCCTCCTGCTGGAGTATCCTGTACTTTTGTATGTGGGAATCTATATGGGGGAGCTGCCTGTGGGGTCTTGAAGTGCTTCGCCTTGCGTGTAGTATCCGCTGTACTTTGTCTATGGGTATGTATATGGGGACCTGCGGTACTTGTAGTGCTCCCTGATGTCAGTATCACGTACGTTGTATATAGGGATTATTATCAGGGATGGGAGGGACCTGCTGTTACTTGTAGATGCTCCCTTGCTGTGGAGTATCTGACTTTGTTTTATAATGGGGATTTATATGGAGGGGACTGCTGGTACTTGTAGTGCTCCTCATGAGTCATATCCTTGACTTGTGATATGGATTTATAATGGAGCACTGCCTTGGTACTGGTAGTGACTCCATCGGCTTGTGAGTCTCACTAGTTGTACTATGGGATATTATATAGAGGGACGCTGCTGGTACTGAGTCTCTCCCCTGCTGTCAGTATCCTCCCTGTACTTTGTAGATATGGATGATTATAGGGGAGGAGCATGCTGGTACTGTAGGTGCTCCCTGCTGTGAGGTATCCCTGTACTTTGTTATTATGGGATATTATATGGAGGGACCTGCTTGGTATTGTGTAGTGCTCCTGCCTGTGTTATGCCTGTCTTTGTATAGGAAATATTATATGGAGGACCTGCTGGTACTTGTAAGGCTCCCTGGCTGTCAGGATCCTGTATTTTGTATATGGGATTTAATGGAGGACCCTGCTGGTACTTGTGCGTGCTCCCCTGCAGTGAGGTATCCTGTTACTTTGTATATGTGATTTATATGGAGGGAAGCCTGCTGCGGTACTTGTTAGTGCTCCCTGCGTGATGTAATCCCTGTACTTTTAATGGGAATTCTATATTAGAAGGGAACATGCGGTATCTTGTAGGATCAATCCCGTCCTGTCGTTATCATGTACTGTATATGGAATATTAAAATATGGAAGGGACATGCTGGTACTGTTGTATGCTTCCCTGCTGTGAGTATCCTGTTACTTTGTATATGGGATGTTATATGAGGAGGGACCGCTGGTACTGTAGTGTCCCTGCCTGTCAGTATCCTGTACTTTGTATATGGAATGGATTTATGGAGGAGAGACTGATGGTAATGTGTAGTGCTCCCTGCTGTCAGTATCCTGTACTTTGTATATGGGAGTTTATAGGGACCTGCCGGTACTTGTAGTGCTCCCGCTGTGTATCCTGTACTTGTATATGGGATTTATATGGAGGGAGCTGCTGGTACTTTAGTGCTCCCGTGCTTTGAGTATCCTGTTAACTTTGTTATGGTGGATATTTATGGATGACTGCTGGTACTTGTAGTGCTCCCTGGTGCTGAGTATCCTGTACTTCTGTTTTATGGGATGATATATATGGAGGACCTGCGTAATGCGCTGAATCCCTGTACAATGTGTTGAGGCCTGCGGGGGTTCTTAGTGCGTCACTGCGTGAGTATCCTGATTACTTTTGTATATGGGATTATATTGAGGAGCCTGCTGGTACTTGTAGGCTCCCTGTGTCAGTATCCTCTGTAACTTTATAGGGATGTTTAATGGAGGGACCTGACTGGGGGGGGTGGTAACTGTTAGTGTGGGTCCCTGCTGTTGTGAAGTTCGCTGTACTTTTGTATAGGATAGTATATGGAGGGAGCTGATTGGTACTGTGTAGTGCCTCCCCTGCCTGTGGGGAGTATCCGTAATTGTTATATGGATAGGTTTATGGAGGACATGCTGGTACTATGTAGTGCTCACCCCTGCTGTGATCCTGTACTTTGTATATGGGATGTTATGATCTGTCTGATGCCTGTGGAGATGCCTGTACTATTGAGTATGGGGAGTGCTGACTTGTAGTGCTCCCTGCTTGTAGTATCTGTATTTTGGAGATAGGTGGAATATATATGAGGGACGCTGTGTACTTGTAGTGCTCCCTGGTGTGTAGATCATGCCCTAACTTTGTGATATGGGATTTATATGGACGGGAGCTGCTGGTACGTTTATGTGCTCACCTGTGTGTGAGTATCCGTGTACGTTTGTATATGGGGATAGTTTCATCATGGAGGACCTGGCCTGCGTACTTGTAGTGCTCGCCTGCTGGTAGTTCCTGTTACTTTGTATATGGGATAGTTAACTATGGAGGACCTTGCTGCGTACTTGTAGTGCTCCCTGCTTGTGAGTATCCTGTACTTTTGTAATATGGATGATTCATATGGAGGACTGCTGGTATTGTAGTGCTCCCTGCTGTGGAGTATGCTGTACTTTGTATATGGATTATTATAGTGGAGGGTACCTGCTGGTACTTCGGTAGTGCCACTGCTGGAGTATCATGTACTTTGTATATGGAGTATATTATGGAGGACATGCGGTACTTGTAGTTGCCATGCCCTGCTGTAATAGTATCCTGTACTTTGTATTGGGATATTATAGTGGAGGGACCTGCCTAGGTACTTGGTAAGGCCCGCTCTGTTGAGTATCTGTACTTGTGTATAATATGGGATAGTTATATGGAGGGAGCTGCTGCTTGGTACTTAAGTGCTCCACTGCTGTGAGTATCCTGTACTTTGTAGATGGGTATGTAGTTATGGAGCTGGACTGAATGCTGGTACTTGCTAGTGCTCCCCCTGCCTGTGAGGTATCTGTACTTTGTTATAGTGAGTGTTTTATATGGAGGAGTGCCTGGATTGTAGTGCTCCCTGCTGTGAGGATATCCCCTGTACTTTGTATATGGATTATTATATGGAGTGGAAACCTGCGGTACTTGTTGTGCTCCATGTTGTGAGTATCCCGTACCTTTGATATGCGATATTTAATGAGGGACCTGATGGTGTACTTGTTGCTCCCTGCGGTGGAGTATCCTGTACTTTGTATATGGGATATCTATATGGAGGGAGCCTGCTGTTAATTGTAGGTGCTCCCTGCGTGTGAGATCCGCTGACTTTTTATATGGGAGTGGTTATATGGGAGGAGCTGGCTGGTCTTGTAGTGTTCCCTGCCTTGGGAGTACGTCTGTATTTGTTATGGATATTATAAGGGGACTGCTGGTACGTTTATGCTGCTCCGCTGTGGTACCGTACTTTGTTATGGCGATATTATATAGAGGGACTGCTGGACTGACTTGTAGTGCTCCTGCTCGTGAGTATTCCTGTACTTTATGGGAGATATTATTGAGGGGACTGCTTGGTACTTGTAGGCTCCCTGCTGTAGTATCCGTACTTTGTGATATGGGTATTTATAGGAGTGGCATCTTGCGTGGTAACTTGTAGTGCTCCCTGCTGTAGTACATGTACTTTGAATAGGGATATTATATGAGAGGACCGCGTTGGGTACTTGATAGTGCTCCCTGCTGGTGAGTATCCTGTACTTTTGTATATGGGATGTTATATGGAAGGGACGCTTGCTGGACTTGGGTTAGTGCTCCATGCGTGAGTAATCCTGTCTGTATATGGGCGAAATGTATTATGGAGGACCTCTGGATACTTGTAGTGCCCTCCCTGTTGTCTATCCTGTACTTTGTATTGGGATATTATTATGGTACGGGAGTGGACCTGCGGTACTTTGTAGTGCACCCTGCTGTCATATCCGTATTTGTACTTGTATTGGGATAGTATAATGGAGGAGACCTGCTGGTACTGTTAGTGCTCCTGCTGTGAGTATCCTGTCTTGTGATAGGGTATTATATTAGGAGGGACCGCTGCGTTGTATGTAGTGTCCACTGCTGGTGAGTATCCTGTTTTGTATATGGTGATTATATGGAGGGACCTCGTTGTCTTGTAGTGCTCCACTGCTGGTAGTATCCTGGTAACTTTGTATATGGGGTATATTATATGGAGGGACCGCTGCTGGGTACTGTAAGCTAAGCTCCCCTGCTGTCGTCATGCTGTACTTTTGTATATGGGATAATTTATATGGAGGGTACTGCTGGTACTGTAGTGCTCTCCTGTGTGAGTATCATGATCGTACTGGTTGGTCTGGCAATTGTACTTGATATATGATGTATAGCGAGTTATATAGAGGGACTGCTGTACTTGTAGTGCATCCATGGCTGTCGAGTATCCTGTACGTGTATATGGGATGTATTGATGGAGGGACCTGCGTGTAGGTCTTGTAGTTGCCCGCTGCTGGAGTATGCCTGTTACTTGGTTTATGGAGATGTACTTGTAGGGTGCTGTATGGCGTACTGTGATATGGGATAGGAGGCTCTGCTGGTAACTTGTAGGCCCCTGCTCGTCTTATTGATTTTTATATGGAGGAGGCTGCGTGTACTTAGTTCCGCGCAATTATCCTGTACTTTGTATATGGGTGATTATATGAGAGGAACCATGCTGGTACTTGTAGTGCTCCCTGCGTGCAGTATCCTGTACTTGTATATGGGATGTATATAGGAGGGAGCTGCTGGTACTTGTAGTGCTCACTGCCTGTTTGTTTGAGTATCCTGTACTTTTGTATATGGGATGTTATATGGAGGAGCTGCTGGTACTTGTAGGTCGCCATCCTGCTGTAGTATGCGTATTGTATAAGGGGATGATTATAATGGAGGGACCCTGCTGGTACTTGTAGTGCTCCTGCATGTGGTATCTGTACTTTGTTATATGGGATAGTTAGATGGAGGGACCTGCTGGACTCTTATGCTTCTACCATGTTGGTCTCCTGTCTGAGTATTGTGTTTTTATATGGGATGTTTGGAGAGGACCCTGCTGCTGGTACTTGTATTGCATCCCTGGCTGCTAGTATCCTGTACTGTTTGTATATTGGGATATGTTATAGTGGAGGACCGGCTGAGTACTTGTGAGTGCTCCCTGACTGTGAGTATCCTGTACTTGTTATATGGGATATTATATGGAGGAGCCTTGCGTTGGTACTGTTAGTGCTCACTGCTCGTGTAGTATCCTTGTACTTGTTATAAGGATGTTATAATGGGGACCTGCGGTGGTAAGCTTGTAGTCCCCTGCTTGCTAGTAGCTGTACTTTGTATATGTGGATATATATGGAGGGAGACCGCTCGTGTAGACTTGTAGATTGCTCCCTGCTGCTAGTTATCCGTGTACTTTGATATATGGGATGTTATATGGAGGGAGCTGGCTGATGACTTGTAGTGCTCCCTGCTGGAGTATCCTGTACTTTGTATATGGATATTATATGGAGGGACCTGCTGGTACGTTGCTGATGTGAACTACTACCTGACGGAGTTGATCCTGCTTACTTCGTGATGGCGAGTAGTGATATGTAGGACACTGTGTTTTATTTGTTTAATATCCTGTACTTTGTTTTGGGACTTGTAATGGGACCTGTCGTGACTTGTCGACGTGACCCTCTAGTATCCGTACTTTCGTCGGATGGTATAAGGAATGCGGCTGCCTGCAGTACCTTACGCGGATTCACTCTTTTTTCTTTTTCCCTGTCGGTCGATTGGCCTTTTTTTCAATACACTTTCGAATTGTTGCTGTCCGACGCAGGCCGGCATTTGTCCTGAAACCTGCCCATCGACTTTTTTTGCCACCCGCGAATTTCGGCGCAAAACGGAAAAAATTTGGAATACCCGACAAAGTGCAACGCGGAGCCCTTAGTGAATGAGCCCCACTGTGTTCCGGAACACTCCCATTCACATTAATGGTGTTTCTGGCTGTCAGGGGCTTCTATATGACCCCTCCCCACAATAGATCGCTTATAATGTCCTGTGCGTGAGGATACTCCCATCCATTGTAATTTCGGAAAACTATCTTAAAAGACTTAGAGCCGCAATTATATTGAACTTTAATTTAATCCAAGCCCCTTTTACTGTTCGCGTTTTTCCGTTTTTTACACTCCCCCCTCCCAAAGCTTCTTGCGCGTATGAGGGCTTGTTTATGATGTGGAGCAAATAGTTTCTTTTTAGTAGTGACATCATTAATATTCTGTCCTATAATTTTAATAGTGATGTCATGGGAAACTGTAAAAGAAAAACTCCACACACAGTGAATAAAGAAAAAAACCTTCTTCTTATACAGTGCGGCTCGCGAATGATGGTGGCTACAATATCAGAGATACCACCTTTATAGATAGTTTTTCATAATGTTTACGAACTTTTAACTCAGCTAACGCCACCCATGGTAACCTACACTGACTTTGCCCGAGGCCTCTCCACCCGGGAGGTGGTACTGCGTGTTTATACATCACAGCCTTTTAAGTGTTTGGTGCTGTGGTCAAACCGGATGCGTGCCCCACTCTATTACATTCGCAGCGCCCTCTCGCTCCACCGTCTGTTCACTCTGGCCACTTTCTCCCTACAGCATGCCTGCGGTGGGCGCCATATATTCACAGCATATTGCTATGTAGTGTATTGCAGTATATTGTATAAAGATCAGAAGTCGTAGGGTTTCCATCATCTTCCGGGGCCTGAAAGAAGAGTAAAGCAAAAAGTAAAAAAATCATAGAAAAGTAAAAATTTGAATCATCACCCTTTCCCTATAACCATGTATTAAGAAATAAAGAACATAATCAGGGCACGTCCCATCGAAATGTGTCCCAAACATGTGCGAAGAACACGCAAAATCACATAACATGAGCACAAAATCTGCAGACATTACACCCCCATGTAGCAGCACTTATCAAGCGTCGACTCAGAGTGAGATCCACCTAATGATAAATTTGGCCCCATTGTGTTTCTGATTGCTTTGTCTAGTCCTGAGGAATGAGGGATGATCAATGGATCACCAGGGAAGTGAGGGATAATACATAGTAATCATCCAATAATAGGGTATAATCCAGTAGATCCCAAAAGGAGGGATAATCCAGTGGGAATTTTTTTCCAGGAATGAGGGATATAATACAAGGGGATCACCAGGAATGAGGATATCTAGTGGTATTCACCAGGAATGAGGGATTAATCACAGTGGAGTTACAGGAATGAGGAGATAATCAGTGGATTTGGCCAGAATGAGGGATTCAATACAGTGGGTCACCAGGAATGAGGGATAATACAGTGGGTCACCAGGAATGAGGGATAATACAGTGGGTCACCAGGAATGAGGGATAATACAGTGGGTCACCAGGAATGAGGGATAATACAGTGGGTCACCAGGAATGAGGGATAATACAGTGGATCACCAGGAATGAGGCATAATCCAGTGGATTGCCAGGAAAGAGGGAATTGGAACCGGATCATGTGGACGGTGTACACCAGTAGATCACCATAGTAATGTATATTCCTGAAGACTAGGATCATGTGGTTATATGAGAAAAACCTTAACTCACTGGGGAGGACAGTGAGAAATGTGTAACTTGAGCAAACAATAAAACCACCAGATCACCGGGAAGTAAGACTGAGCCCTGAGTCATAGAGAAGGCGTGCTGGACACTAAACCACTGGATCAGCACAGATGTTATATATATACAGTATATATATGGCGGGAGGCTCACGGTACGCGCGGGTTTCCAGCCCATTAGAAGCTCCGGGTACAATTGTCTTCACCTTATTAATCCTGTTCATCTCCATGAAATCAGGGGCCGCTGCCAGAGGGATGACATCAGCCCCGATAAGTGGAAGCGTGTTTTCGGCACAGCCCATGCAGACATACATTGCTTATTGTCTTGTGTAAGATCATCGTCATCTCTGGTCATTGGAGGAGATGAGGCGGTGACTCTAATGGAGGCCTCGCTCCTCTAGATAAGATGCGCCCGGCCCCCCCCCCCCGGACAAGTGTCCACGCCCATGACACCTTTATATTTTTCCTTTTTAAAACAAATTAAAATTGAGAAAGTTTGGGGTGCCAAGAATCTGTGTGAAAGGAGGTGGGACCTGTCCTACAATATATAGGGTATCCCTATCAAGACGTACACAATCTGCATCCCCAACCAGGGTGAATATAAGGTGGATGTCATAAGTTGCAGTGATTTGATTCTAGGTTGTGTTCTTTTTGACAAGTAGGAGTGGTCAATGTCAGTGGGCAGGGCCTGGTGTGTAGTAAATGCTAATGTACAGCTCTATATCAACGGCACGGGGGGCCGTTACTAATTCACAGCTCTATAACCAGGACACAGGGGGGCACCTGCTAATATCACAGCTCTCATAACCAGGACACAGGGGGACACCGCTAATATCAAAGCTCTATAACCAGACACGGGGGGGCACCCGCTAATATCACAGCTCTATAACCAGGACACGAGGGCACCTGCTTAATATCCACAGCTCTATAACCAGACACGGGGGGCACCTGCTAATATCACAGCTCTATAACCAGGACATGGGGGGCACCTGCTAATATCACAGCTCTATAACCAGGACACGGGGGGCACCTGCTAATATCACAGCTCTATAACCAGGACACGGGGGGCACCTGCTAATATCACAGCTCTATAACCAGGACACAGGGGGCACCCGCTAATATCACAGCTCTATAACCAGGACACAGGGGGCACCCGCTAATATCACAGCTCTATAACCAGGACACAGGGGGCACCTGCTATATCACAGCTCTATAACCAGGACAGGGGGCACCTGTATATCACACAGCTCTATAACCAGGACACAGGGGCACTGCTAATATCACAGCTCTGATAACCAGGACATGGGGGCACCTGATAATAATCACACGCTCTATAACCAGGACACAGGGGGCACCCGCTAATATCACCAGCCTCTTAATAACGGACACGGGGGGCACCTGCTAATATCACAGCTCTATAACCAGGACACAGGGGGCACCCGCTAATATCACAGCTCTATAACCAGGACACGGGGGGCACCGCTAATATCACAGCTCTATACCAGGACACGGGGGGCACCGCTAATTATCACAGCTCTTAACCAGGACATGGGGGGCACTGCTAATAACAGATCTATAACCAGACACGGGGGCAACCCGCAATATCACAGCTCTAAACCAGGACATGGGGGGCACCCGCTAATATCACGCTCTATAACCAGGACACGGGGGGCACCTGCTATATCACAGCTCATAATAACCAGGACACGGGGGGCACCTGCTAATATCACAGCTCTATAACCATGGACCCGGGGGGCACCCGTCTAATATCACAAGCTCTAAACCAGGACACGGGGGGCACCTGCAAATATCACAGCTCTATAACCAGACACGGGGGGAGGCACTGTCTAATATCACACTCTATAACCAGGACACCGGGGGCACCTGTATCATATCACAGCTCTAATAACCAGGACACGGGGGGCACCTGCTAAACACCAAGCTCTATAACCAGGACCTTGGGGGCACTGCCCTAATATCACAGCTCTATAACAGGACACAGGGGGCACCCTACTAAGATCACAGCTCTATAACCAGGATATGGGGGGCACCTGCTAATAGCACAGTCTATAACCAGGACACGGGGGGCTACCTGCTAATAACAACAGCTCTATAACCAGACCTGGGGGCACTGCTAATATACAGCTCTATAAACCGACACGGGGGGCACTGCTATATCACAGCTCTATAACAGGACACGGGGGCACCTGCATAATACACAGCTCTATAACCAGGATATAGGGGGCGCACCTACTAATAACAGCTGATAACCAGGACATACCGGGGGGGAACTACTAAATCACAGCTCTATAACCAGGACACGGTGGGCACCTGCTAATATCCACACGCTCTATAACAGGACAACGGGGGCACCTGCAAATATCCACCGCTCTATAACCAGGAACACGGGGGGCACTGGCTAATATCAAGACATACTATTAAACCAGGTACACGGGGGGCACCTGCTAATATCAGTACAGCTCTATAAACCAGACACAAGGGGCACCCACTAATATCACAGCTCTCTAACCAGGACAAAGGGGGGAACCTGCATATCAAAGCTCTATAACCAGGACACGGGGGGCCCTGCTATATCACAAGTCATAAACCAGGGACAACAGGGGGCACCAACTAATATCACAGCCTCATAACCAGGACAACGAGGGGCACCGCCTAAGTTAGTCGGCAGCTCTTATAACGAGGACACAGGGGGCACCCCTAATATCACAGCTCTATAACCAGGACATGGGGGGCACCTGCTTACAGCATCCACAGCTCTATTACAAGGCCACAGGAGCACCACTAATATCACAGCTCTTATAACCAGGACCGGGGGCCACCACTAATATCCACAATCACGATAACCAGGACCGCGGGGCACCTGCTAATATCACAGCTCTATTAACCAGGACAACCAGAGCAACCCATAATATCACAGCTCTATAACCAGGACACGGGGGCACCTGCTATATCACAGCTCTTAAACACAGGACACGCGGGGGCACCCTGCTAGTATCACAGCTATCTATATCCGGACAACGGGGGGCCAACCTGCTAATAACACAGCTCTATAACCAGGACCGGGGGTGCACCTGCTAATATACATTCACAGCTCTATAACCAGAAACGGGGGGCACATGCATATCACAGCTCTATCAACCAGGCACAGCGGGGGCACTGTCTAATAACAAAACACAGCTCTATATAACCAGGGGGGGACCTGGGGGGCACACCTGCTAATCTCACAGATCTATAACCAGGACATACGGGGGGCAATGCTAATATCACAGCTCTATAACCAGGACACACGGGCGGCACCGCTAATATCACAGCCTCTATAACCAGGACCTGGGGGGCACACTGCTAATATCACAGCTCTATAATAACCAGGACCGGGGGGCACCTTGCTAATATAAATCACAGCCTCTATACCAGGACACGGGGGCACTGCCTAATATCACACAGCTTCTATAACAGGACACGGGGGGCACCTGCTAATATCACAGCCTATAAACCAGGACAAACGGTGCACCTGCAAATAACAGCTCTATTACAACCAGGACCTGGGGGGCACCTGCTAATATCACAGAAGCTCTATAAAGGGACACACAAGGGGGCACCCACTAATATCACAGCTCATAACCAGGACATGGGGTGGTGGGCAACCTGCTAAATCAAAAGCTCTATAACATGATACGGGGGGCCACCCTGCTAATATCACAGCTCTATAACCAGGCACACAGGGTTGGCACCTGCTAATATTCAAAGCAGCTCTTATAACCAGACATGGGGGGAACTGCTAAAAATATCACAGCTTCTATAACCCGGACCACAGGAGCACCTGCTATATCACAAATCTTTAACACCAGGGACCACAACAGGGGCACCTGCTATATCCACAGGCTCTAGAACATGACACATAAGGTGGCACCCAACTAAATCACAAAGCTTAATAACCAGGGAACCATTGGGGGCCACCTGCTAATAATCAACCACGTCTTAAAAACCAGATAACGGGGGGGCACTTGCTAATACACAGCTCTATAACCAGGACACAGGGGCACACTAATATCACAGCTCTATAAACCAGGACATGGGCGGGCACCTGCTAATATCACAGCTCTATAAACCAGGACCACGGAGGCCACCTGCTAATTCACAAAGCTCCTATAGAACCAGGAACAGGGGCAACTGTAATATCCAGCTCTCATAACCATGACACAGGGCGGCAACCTGCTAATTCACAGCTCTATAAACCAGGACCATGGGGGGCACCTGCCCTATATACACCGCTCGATAAAACCAGGACCCGGGGGCACTGCTAATATCACAGCTCTATGAAACCAGGACCAGGAACAGGTGGGCACCTGCTAATAACCAGCTCTATAACCAGGACCTGGGGGGCAACCTGCTAATATCACAGCTTCTATAACAGGACACGGGCGGCACCCGCTAATATCACAGCTTATACCAGGGACATGGGGGGGCACTGCCTAATATCACATCTCTATAACACCAGGACCCGGGGGGGCACCGCTAAATCAAAGCTCTATAAAAAATAACCAGGGACACAGGGACACCCGTAATATCACAACAGCTCTATAACCAGGACACAGGGGGCCACCGCTAATATCGGACGAGTCTATAACCAGGAACACAGGGGCCCCGCTAATATCACAGCAATCCAGCTAACCAGGACACACGGGGCACCACGCTAAGATCAGCAGCTCTATACCAGGGACACGGGGGCCACCCGCCTAATATCACAGCTCTATAACCAGGACAAAAAAAAACGGGGGCACCTGCGATACCACAGCTCTATAACAGGACATGGGGGGCACCTGCTAATATCACAGCCATAAAACAGGACATGGGGGGCACCCGCTATTCAAGCTCTTTAAACCAGGGAAACAGGGGGCACCTGCTATAATAAGCTCTATAAACAGGACACAGGGGGGCACCTGCTATATCAAAGCTTATACCAGACACAGGGGGCAACTGCTAATATCAACGCTCTATAACCAGGACATGGGGGGGCACCTGCTAATATAAATCTAGATCCAGGGACACGGGGGGCACCTGCTAATACAAGCTCTATAAACAGACCCGGGGGGGGGCACCCGCTAATATCAAAGCTCTATAAACAGGACACCGGGGGGGCATCCTACTAATACACAGCTCTATAACCAGGACAGGGGGGGGCACTGCTCAGATCAAGCTCTAAACCAGGAAACGGGGGGCACCCGCTAATTATCACAGGCTCGATAACCAGGACACCTGGGGGACCATGTAATATCACAGCTCTATACCAGGACACGGGGGGCACCCGTAATATCACGCTCTATAACCAGGACTTCTCGGGGCGGCACCAGCATATCACAGCTCTATAACAGGACACGTGGGGCCCTGCTAATATCAAGACCTATAACCAGGACACGGGGGGGCAACCTACTAAATACAGCTCTATAACCGAGGACACAGGGGGGTCACCCGCTAATATCACAAGCTCTATAACCAGGACACTGGGGGACCGCTAATATCACAGCTCGTATAACCGGACATTGGGGCACCTGCTAATATCACAGCTCTACTAACCAGGACAGGGGGGCCGTATTCAGATGCTACCACCTGCTTGGGGGATACGAACGAGCTGGGGCTTGCCGGCGGCGACGCGGCGGCACCTGCTATATCACAGCTCTAGGTAACCAGACCGGGGGGCACCAGCTAATATCACAGCTCTATAAACAGGACACAGGGTTGGGCCCGCACTGCTAAATCACAGGCTCTATAACAGGACCACGGGGGGCGGCAACTGCTTAATAACACAGCTCTGATAACCAGGACTGGGGGGAACCTGCCTATAATCACAGCCTATAACGCAGGAACAGGGGGGGGCGACCTGATAATATCACAGCTCTATATTGAAGACCGGGCGCGGGGGGCACCTGCAAGTATCACAGCCCTATAACCGGACACGGGGTGGGCACCTGCTAATTCACAGCTCTATAACCAGGACACGGGGGGGACATGCTAATATCAAGTCTTATACCAAGGACAAGGGGGGGAACCGCGCTAATATCACAGCTCATATACCAGGACCCGGGGCACTGCTTAATATCACGTCTGTAATATCCAGGACACGGGGGGCACTACTAATATAACAGTACTCTATAACCAGGACCTGGGGGGCACTGCTAATATTACAGCTCAAAACCAGGACACGGGGGGCACCTTTGATAATATCAAGCTCTATAAACCAGGACACGGGGGGCACAGTATGCTTTAATATCACAGACTCTATAAAAACAGAACGGGGGGGGGCAACCTGCTAATATCACCGCTTCTATAACAGGACACCGGGGCACGCGCTAATATCAACAGCTCTTATCCAGGACACGGGGGGGCACCTGCTAATAACCAGCTCTATAACAGGACAATGGGGGGCACCCGTAAGATCACATGCTCTATAATCAGAGGAACGGGGGGGCACCTTGCTATATCACGCTCTAAACAGGACACGGGGGGCACTGCTAATCTCATCAAGCTCTACTACCGGGACACGGGGGGCACCTGCTATATCACAGCTTCTATATCCAGGACCTGGGGGGCACCTGCTAATATAACAGCTCTATAACCAGGACTGGGGGGGCACCTGCTGAATATCACACGCTCTATATTATCGGGCACAGGGGGGCCACCCGCTAATATCAAGCCTATATACCAGGACCGGGGGGCCACCTGCTAATTATCCAGCTCTATAACCAGACCTGGGGGGCACCCGCTAATATCACCAGCTCTATAACCAGGACCTGGGGGGCACTGCTAATATCACAGCTCTCATTCCAGGGACCTGGGGGCACCTGCTAATATCACAGCTCTATAACCAGGACCTGGGGGGGCACCTGCCTAATATCACAGCTCTATAACCAGGACCATGGGGGGCGGCACCTGCTTAATATCACAGCTCTATAACCAGATACTGGGGGGCGCGGGCACCCGCTAAGATCACAGTCTATAACAGGATCCTGGGGGGCACTGCATATATCACAGGCTCATAACCAGGACCTGGGGGGACCCGCTATATCACAGCTCCATCGACCAGGAGGGATGGTAGTACTAGAGAGGATGAGGGATTACAGTGACACAAGAGCTGACAGTCATGAGGATGAGGGGATGAACAAGAGTTACAGTCTATGAGGATGAGGGGGTGTGGGGACACAAGAGCTTACAGTCTATGAGGATGAGGGGGTGATGACACAAGGAGCTTTACAGTTATGAGGATGAGGGGCGCACCACAAAAACTTACAGTCTATGAGAGCAGGGGTATGGGGGTGGTGTTTGACACAAGAGCTTACGCTATGAGTGAGGGGTGATGGGGGGGGTGGTTGACACAAGAGCTTACAGTCTATTGAGGATGAGGGGTGACTACAAGAGCTTTACAGTGCATGAGGATGAGGGATTACACCAGAGTCTTACCAGTCTATGAGGATGATGAAGGGTTGAGTGACACAAGCGCTTACCAGTCTTGAGGATGAGGGAGTAGTGACCACAAGAGCTTACAGTCTATGATGGATTGCGGTGTGTGGTTGACACAAGCTTACAGTCTATTGAGGATGATGAGGGGGGTGACATACAAAGAGTTACAGTCATGAGGATGAGGGGGTGAACAAAGCGCTTACAGTCTCATGATAGAGGGGGTGACACAAGGAGCTTACAGTCTATGAGGATGAGGGCTGACACAAGAGACTTAAGTCTATGCAGGATAAGGGGGTGACACAAAGGTTACAGTCTATGAGAATGAGGGGGTGACACAAGAGCTACCAGTCTATGAGGATAAGGGCGGTGCCACAGGCTTCAGTCTATGAGGATGAGGAGGTTGCCACAAGAGCTTACAGTCTATAGCGATGAGGTTTGGGGGGACATAGAGGCTACATGTTTATTGAGGATGAGGGGTGGGGGTGACACAAGAGCTTTACAGTCCTGAGAGGATGGGGGGCCAAGAGAAGTTGAGAGAGGAGGGTGACACAAGAGCTACAGTCTAATAGGGGTGACAATAGGTTGTTATGGGAGAGGGGGTAACACAAGAGCTTACAGTGCTATGAGGATGATGGGGGTGACACAATAGCTGTACGTCTAGAGGATGAGGGGGGTGACAACAGAGCTTAGTCTATGGGATGAGGGCGGGGTGGTGGGTGACACAGGAGCTTTAGTCTATGAGGATGAGGGGGTTTGACACAGGAGATTACAGTCTAGGAGGAGAGGGGGTGACACAAGAGCTAGTATGAGATGAGGGGGTGGACACAGGAGCTTACAGTCTAAGGAGAGAGTTGGAGTTGGGTGGTGACACAAGAGCTTTAAGTCTATGAGGATGAGGGGGGGGGAGACAAAGGAGTTACCAGTCTTGAGGTGAGGGGGGGTGACACAAGAGCTTACAGTCTATGAGGTTGAGGAGGTGACACAAGAGCTTATACAGTCTATGGGATGATGGGGGGTGACACAAGAGCGTCAGTCTAGAGGATGAAGTGGCACCAGTAGGTGATTTCCGGCTATCTTTATTCGGGTATAACATAATATTATCTTTGTGTCTTTCTCTTCCTTGTGTAGTTGTTTTATCCTTGCTGATTTTGGCGGCTCGGGATGGGGGTATTATATATATATATATTCTGGACCCCACCCTTGGGTGTTGAGTCAGGTGTTGGCTTGATCTTCAGGAGTGCAGCAGCAGCGTGCCATGCCTGCCAGAGCCTCCACAGCTGGAGCCACTGGCATCCGCAGCAGTGCCCTCTGCTGATTGCCAGTGCTTAGTAATACAGTTCTGCAGTCTCTGGGTTATAGGAGTCCGAGCCTCATCCCGGTGCCCAGCTGTATGATGGTCTCATTGGACCGCGCGTTTACATGCCGATTTAGGTGGGTCTGAACTTGTTCGTGATTGTCCAGTAGTAATAGTGTAGAGGGGGGCAAGTGGGGGGGTTGGGGGGGGGGTGACGTTATACGATGACGTTTTGTGGCTTTTTGGCTCTCGATGACTTCCTGCCTTGTGACCACAGTCTCTGCTCGTTTCCTAGTAACCAGACACACACATACGATGTAGCTAAGTCTGCATTAGGGGGGAGCGGACGGAGGGGGTCTGGGGACGCTGGGATTATTCGCGTCATGTTCTATGCAGAGACAACAAAATTCCCCCACAACCGAAAATATTCGTATAGTGGGACAGTTCATAAAGAGCCCCGACTACTATAAACACGTGTGTTTATATTTTTGTACACCATTGTTCCCATTGGGGGTCTGCACGGTCTCCACCAGAACAGTGTACCAGCCACAGATACTACTAGGACAGTGTACCAGCCACAGTACTATAGACAGTGACACCAGCCACAGATCAATCAGGACAGTGCACAGCCACAGATACTACTAGACAGTCACCAGCACGATACTACTAGGACATGTTGTACCAGCCACCAGATACTCTAGGGACAGTGACACCAGCCACAGATACTACTGGACAGGTTGTTACACAGCCACAGATACCACCAGACAGAACCTATGAACACCACAGTGCCACACCTGGTATCCTATTCTATTACTCTGATACCAACTTATGACTCCAGTGCCACACCTGATAAACTACCATAGTACTGTGGAGACCCCACCCCATGGACACCACAGTGCCCACGCCTAGTATACTATTGTATTACTGTGGATACCAACCCTATGACACCACAGTGCCACGCCTGGTATACTATCATATACTGTGATACCACCCTATGGCCACACAGTGGCACGCCGGTATACTATCATATTACTGTGATACCACCCTATGACACCACAGTGCCACGCCTAGTATTAATCAGTATTATGTGATACACACCCTATGACACCACAGTGCCACGCCTGGTTAATCATATTACTGTGATACCACCCTATGACCACCACTGTGCCACGCCTGGGTATACTATCATATTACTGTGATACCACCCTATGACACACAGTTGCCACGCTAGTATACGATATATTACTGTGATACCACCCTATGACACCACAGTGCCACGCTGGGTATACGTATCATATTACTGTGATACCACCCTATGACACCACTGTGCCACGCCGGTATACTATCATATTACTGTGATACCACCCTATGACACCACTGTGCCACGCCTGGATACTATTCATATTACTGTGATACCACCTATGACACCACAGTGCCACGCCTGGTATACTATCATATACGTGTTGATACCACCCTATGACACCACAGTGCCACGCCTGGTATACTATCATATTACTGTGATACCACCCTTGACCCATAGGGCCATGACGCCTAGGATACTATATATTACTGTGATACCACCCTATGACCACCACAGTGCCACGCCTAGTATACTATCATATTACTGTGATACCACCCTTATGACACAGCACAGTGACACGCCTAGTTATACTATCATATTTAGTGATACACCTCTGACACCACAGTGCCACTCTGGTTATACTATCATATTACTGTGATACCACCCTATGACACACAGTGCACGTCATAATACTATATATTACTGTGATACCACCCTATGACACCACAGTGCCACGGCTGTGGTATATCTATCATATACTGTGATTACACCCTATGGACCCACTGTGCCACGCCTAGTATACTATCATATTACTGTGATACCACCCTATGACACACATGTGCCACGCCTAGTATACTATCTAACTGTGATACCACCCTATGACACCACAGGGCCACGCTGGTATACTATTTATGTACTGTATACCACCCTATGAACACACTGATGCCAAGAATGGCAGTGCCACACCTGATAAACTACCATAGTACTGTGATACCCCCCCCCCATGACACCACAGTGCCACGCCTAGTATACTATTGTATTACTGTGATACCACCCTATGACACCACAGTGCCACGCCTGGTATACTATCATATTACTGTGATACCACCCTATGACACCACAGTGCCACGCCTGGTATACTATCATATTACTGTGATACCACCCTATGACACCACAGTACCACGCCTGGTATACTATCATATTACTGTGATACCACCCTATGACACCACAGTACCACGCCTAGTATTATATACCTTCTATGATACTACCCCAGGAATCATAATTCATCAGAAGCTTATCAGAATAATACCTGGAGACATACACTCCTCATATTCTTATCTTAATCTCATTCATCTTCCGCCACTCTTATCACCCCCGCGTCCTCCTGATTTCCTTCTCAGGACGCCATCACTTCTCAGGAACGCTCCCCTGTATTATGACCTTGGCCACTATCCTAATGTTTGATACCCGCTGCTCTGCGGCCATAAAATTAATGTTGTTTCATCTGCTCCAGAAATATACGGAAAAGATAGTGGCCATGGCAACAGAGTCTTCCGGGGCTCCGCTCACATATTTTGTATTCCATGGACTTTGGAGTATAACTTACTCCCTTCTGTCTTACTGCGCCAACCCTGTGATTTCACCCTGGATTAGCACCAGGGCATTATAGCCTCGCCAGGGACATATAACTTTCCTTCATTTCATTCCAACTAAAATTGAGTATTGCAGAAAAAATGTCTCATGAAAATTCCATTGGTCGGCTGCCCGGCTCCGCTCTCCATAGGTTTCACATAATAAGAAAATCTCTTCAGGTTAATCATACGTTTCATAGAGCTGACAATAACCGGAGGCGGCCATTACTGAGGCCAGGCATCTGATCCCACGTAGCGATATTTTTAGTTTATATTTCAAGTTCCTGCATGTTTTATTGTGTGCACGCAGGGACTTGTACATGGATGGTAGTGGGCATGTCATTCCCTAGGGCCCCCACTGTCCTGTCCCTGCTAGACCCGGTGTCCCTCCTCTGATCTGTATAACATACATTGTGGTAGTACTGGTAATTTGGGGTAAGTATCTGATATGTAGTCTTCCCATTGCTTGAGCTTCTAAAAATCGGGAGAACAAATCAAACATTTTCCCATTTGGCATCTGCAAGTATCATAACTAGTATGTTCAGACTGAGTCAGTCTCCTCCCCTTCTGGGATCTGTAAATATAGTCCCTATTACATTTCCAGCCAGTCACCGACCCGTTTTGGCATCTGTAAATGTTATAACCAGTGACTTCCCGGTTAGTCTCTTCCCCCTCTGGCATCTGTTAATAAAGTCCTTATTTAGTTCCAAGTCAGTCTCTTTCCCATTCGGTAATTCCTTGTCAGTCTCCTTCCCCCTGTTTCCGCTGTAAACATAGTAACAAGTAAGATCCCAGTCAGTCTCCTTCCCCCTCTGACATCTGTAAATATAGTCCCCATTTAATTCACATTCAATCTCTACCCTATTTTGTATGTCTAAACATAACAGCGAGTAAGTTCCCAATTAGTCTCCTTCTCAATCTGAAAAATGTAAATATAGTAACCGGTAAGTTGTTGTGTATGTTTAAAATTGTAAAAAGTCTATAAAAAAACTACTTTCTTAAAAAAAAATCCTAGACTGCCTCTTCCCCCTTTGGCATTTATAAATATGGTGCCAGTTCCCACTCATTCTCTTCAACTCTTTTATATCTTTAAGACAAGTATATATACTGTATATTAACCAGTCAGTCTGCATTCCCACTGGCATCTGTAAATCTTGTCCCCAGTAAGTAACCAGTCAGTCTCCTTCCCCCTCTAGTATCTGTAAATATATTAACCAGTTTCTAGTTTTTAGTCAGGCTCCTTCCCCCTCTTACAAATATAATTATAGTAACCAGCAAGTTCCTAGTCAGTATCCTTTCCCCTGGCATCTGTACATATGGTCCCCATTTAGCTTCTAGTCAGTCTCCTTCCCTCTCTGGCATCTATAAATATAGTAACCTGTAAGTACCCATTCACTCTCCTTCCCCCTTTGACATCTGTAAGTATAGTTGTCAGTGACTTCCCTTATGGCAGTATCCATAAATCTTTATGGGAAACTGTTCAGTGAAGGGAGGATTGCAGACCCTAGCATAGCAATGCAGGTGTGCAGGGGTGTGTATGTGGGCATGTGCCTTCCCTACACTCATCCTAGTATGGGGACATACATATACACTTTGAATATCAGGTGGTGCCATATTATGTAAGTAACATCATAATTTATCACTAGATTGATATTCCTACAGGGGTTTCTCCAATCTGTACACTTATCCCATGGGTTGGACCCCAGCGCTCATTTGTTGGGTGATCATAAACATGTTAACACACAGTGATTTTTGGTCTAGACATCTAATATGCTAATAATAATTATTATAGAGTGCACAGATTACGCAGCACTGCGCTTACCAAATCAGCCCCTGTCCCCAATGGGGCTCACAATCTAATTCACCTACCAGCATGTTATGGAATGTGGGAGGAAACTGGAGGACCCGGAGGAAACCCACGCAAACACTGGTTTATTTAGCATTGTAACCTATAGCAACCCATATCATGTTATTTTTCTATGGTTGCTCAAAAAATAGAAGTTATTTGATTGGTTACTACGGGATCTACCAATCACATTATTTTTAATGGGTTGTTAAGGGCTAAAAGGGTGAATGTGTGCTACACAAAAACCAGGATTGTGCGGATGACTCTGATCAGTGACCCTAAAGAATTGGTGGAAATGAAGCCTGGAAAATGGCGCAGAAGGTGTGTGCGATTTTATCTGGCGCATAGAATGATCAGTATCAGGATGTAACGAGTGACATCATCTACACTGTATATATATATATATATATATATACTCCACACATCTACTACTACACTGTATATAACTATATATATATATATATATATACTCCACACATCCGTGTCATCTACTACTACCCAGTATATAACTATATATATATATATAGCTATAACCTACTCCACACATCCGTTTCATCTACTACTACACTGTATATAAATATATATATATATATATATACTCCACACATCCGTGTCATCTACTACTACACTGTATATAAATATATATATATATATACTCCACACATCCGTGTCATCTACTACTACACTGTATATAACTATATATATATATAACTATAACCTACTCCACACATCCGTGTCATCTACTACTACCCAGTATATAAGCGCCCCCTTCCTCCCTCCTGGGCGAGACCTATGTTAATATTTGGAGACTATTCTGGAAGCCGAGGTGTCTGTGCTCTATTATTAGTAGTGTGGAGGGGGGCGGCCGCGCACAACTTCCGTTTTACTTTCTCACAATCTTCTCGTTGCTCGGAGACCAAACACTGAAGTCACAACAAACAGAGTGCGACTGTCTGCGCTCCGCCTGCTCGTGGGAGCCGGGTGCTGTCTGTGTGTAGGGAATGTGGAGCTGGCAAAGAGATGGAAGCCTCTCACTATATTTATATATCTGTGTGTGTGTGTGCCCGTATGTTTAGACTTTATTCTAGAAGGTTCTGTAATCAGGCACAAGCATCCGACATACTTCTCCGTGACTGGCTGATAATCCGGAGCATTTGATAATCTGGTAATCCGGAGCATCTGATAATCCATCATCCATAACTATACATATATATGGAAAGAGATTTGTGATGTCATCGCCTGCTTTTGCCTTTTTTTGTAAATCTTTTGTAAACCATTTATTTATTTATTTGTGAACATATTTATTTTTTGATTAATAATTCAGAACATCTGATAATCCAGCACCTATAAGGATGTATATATATATATATATATAGACGATCAGTAGGGAATAGTGATATCACTCTGATATATTATGACTCACAGCTTCTATGTGTATATCTTATAGCTCCCCCAATATTGTATGTAAATATTAGCGGCTATGATAAATATAGGTTTGCCACCCGACCAATATTTTTACCGTTTATTTTTATTTAAAAAATTTAATTGCTCTAATGAGTTATGGGGGAGCCCATAATGTAGCCATTACATTTTAGTCCCACCCCCATGTTGTGACCATAATTTTTTGCCTGCCCCCCTTTTGTGGCCAGTACTATTTAGTCCCACCCCCTGTTGTGACAAAAATACTTTTTAGCCCCACCCCCTTTTCATGCCATCACTTTTTAATCCTACCCCCTGTTGTACATTACTTTTTAGTCCCACCCCCTTGTTGTGTCCATTACTTTATAGTCCCACCCCCTTGTTGTGGCTATTACTTTTTAGTTCCACCCCCTGTTGTGTCCATTACTTTTTAGTCCCACCCCCTGTTGTGTCCATTACTTTTTAGTCCCACCCCCTGTTGTGTCCATTACTTTTTAGTCCCACCCCCTGTTGTGTCCATTACTTTTTAGTCCCACGCCCTGTTGTGTCTGTTACTTTTTAGTCCCACCCCCTATTGAGACCAGTATATTCAGGTCCCGCCCCTCTTTGTTGCTGGTAATTACTAATTTCTCTCCCTATTGTTGCTGGTAAGTTTGAGTTGTAAGGTGACAGCGCTAGGTAAGTATTTGCAGTTGTGACCTGGTGCACCTACTTAAGGACACCCGACTTACAGACAACCCATAGTTACAGACGGACACCTCTGCCCACTGTGACCTCTGGTGAAGCTCTCTGGATGCTTTACTATAGTCCCAGACTGCAATGATCAGCTGTAAGATGCCTGTAATGAAGCTTTATTGATAATTCTTGGTCCAATTACACCAAAAATTTTGAAACTCCAATTGTCACTGGGGCAAAAGAAAAAAAATTGTCTAGAACTTCCATAATAAAATATACAGTTTCGACTTACATACAAATTCAACTTAAGAACAAACCTCCAGACCCTATCTTGTATGTAACCCGGGGACTGCCTGTATATTAATTACAGTGCCCAGATTCCTGCATTCACATTCCGCAGCTCTGCAGGTACTGACGGATGCGATTGCCAATTCTTTGCACTGACTCTGCTCCAAAATACTAGCAAGGGTTAATGAGGACTCCGGATATGAGGGATTCCCGCGTTCCGTCCCGTCTCCCCTCCCCCCACCCGTACTGTCTGAGCTTTGTTTTGGCGTTTCCATGGAGAAGCGTAGTGGGTGACGTCACTGGGGCGTGGAACCGGTATTCTCCTGAGCTACTGTTTGGAGCGTTGTCTGTATACAGTGACTACAGTACCGTAATAACTGGAATATACACTCCGGAGACTATCCGCAGTGTGCAGGGACATCACGAGTAACGAGTAACTGCAGGGGGATTTCTAGTAACAAAATGTGATTAGGAAGTAACATATAGGATTAAACAGAATGATGGCGCTCACAGCACGGCATCATAAATTCACATCCAGAAAGTAATCCCCCACCCCGTTTCCTTTATCCCCCCCCACCATGGGGATTTATTATCCCTCTGAAAAAGTGTGACTTTTACAAAAGTTTGGACTGTTACACTTTACCCGCTGCGATACTTTCTTGTCAACGTGAAAAATGTTGCAAAAATCTTATTGCACCAACTACATCAATGCACAAAAAAATACATTTTCGTGACATTGTCCTATATAGATACATAAAATATAATAATATACGTAATACAGTGTAATGAGAGAATTACACATTGTGGTGGGGGTGTTCTATTCCTATAAATACGGTAAAGGTCCCGCCCTTATATGCTGCAATCACGGGAGTAGTGATGACGATGACGCAAGTGTCAGGTTATAAAGGGATTTCCCTATGTCTGGGAGGCAGAGTGAGAGGCACAGCGCAGGCGGCAGCATGGGGGTCTCTGTGTGTGGATTGCTGAGGACCTGTATGGACATAGGTGATGGATGCCATATATGGTGAGTATTACATTGCATCGTCTTCTTATTACTATCATAGGTGTCACCATCTGATACAAGGAGACGAGCCTCAGATAATCGCTGCACCTATCAGACAGGTAGGCCGGTCTACGGGATGTGTGATATCATCCATATCACTACACATATGATGGATGCATGGATGTGACGTGAGACATAACTGATCACATCAGAGGGCGATATTCCTGACGAATGAAGACGCCTAAAATTTCTCACGTCGTCATTGCATTACTTTCCAACTAAAATCGGAAAAATTGTATTTGAGTTCATCTCAAAAATGTTTATTTTCACTTTGAGCAAAAACTGTGCAATTTTCTGTTGTTAAAATTAGTGGTTTTTTTGGTCAATTTTCTAAAATAAATTCCAGGTACAGCAACTACAAGTATCAGCATGTCTTGTCAGTAACTTAAGCTCGAGAAAAATCCAGGATTTCTTATATATTTAATGCACGTCCGGAAACGTGGCATTATGTAAACTGCATGACATCACCTCAGTTACAGGAGAGGCTTGTGGCTTTTGGTCTTTTTTTTTTTAAATATATTTTTGTGTATTTTTTTTACTGTACGAGTTTCTGTATTTTAAAAAAATTCCAGACATTGCGGAAATGTCTAATTGTGGAGAATGCAGAATTGTAGAAGGTAAAATGTGAGCGG
This sequence comes from Engystomops pustulosus, assembly GCA_019512145.1. Taxonomy (NCBI): domain Eukaryota; kingdom Metazoa; phylum Chordata; class Amphibia; order Anura; family Leptodactylidae; genus Engystomops; species Engystomops pustulosus. Next base: position 59,690 of record WNYA01000753.1, on the reverse strand, counting down.
AATGGGGTCGTGTTATGTACAGCAGGCAGGGCGGCCTCGCGGCCAGAGAGCGGGATCTCGCTGGCATCTGGGTTTATTTGTTGGCTCGCTGCACGGCTCCAGGGTTTGGGCGCCACATTTGAACGATTATAATTTTAATAGAGATGACGTGTGTCCTCCTGTAACTAATCCCACACTGTTGTGTCTGGCAGGGCGAGCGTCTCTAAGCCACAATGATTTCCCTGTCTCGTTTTTTGGCGCCCATACGTTAGATTGACTCTCGTTAATTCCATCTTTAAGTCTTTCCTTTTTTTTTTTTAAATTTAGTAATTGGGCTACAGAAAAACAGAATAAAAAGAGTTAAACACAGAAAAAAGCAACTATTTAAAAAATTATTTCAGATCTGCTCTGGGTTAGTTTCTGCATGATGAAAATAATAAGGCGCTCCGTATTATTAATCTACCATTAATATCTCCTGTAATCATCGTCAGCGACTGTCTATGGGACGCTCTTCTAGGAGAAAAGGGGACGTTTGGGATGTAATTTAAGTCAGAACATTTCATGCACAATCTTAAAGTCATATTTATCACAATGGTGTGACATATTGGGGCACAATTACGACGGACTTTGCGCCTTCTTTTAGGTGTAAACTGCTTGCACAGGTATATTAGAAGTGTCTGCGCCGCTATTGTGTCTCACGCGACCCTTATGTGGTGCAGCTGCACTAGCCACCACATGCCACAAATTAAGGGGCGTCCCGGTGCTCAGTCGGACCGTGCGCCAGATTTAACATGCAAAGTCTGTTGCACGCCCTATGTTAAAGGTGCACCATAAAAAATTTGGTGAACTCTGTTGGGCCAGTGGTGGGACGCGCCAGATTCATGATTTCTGGCTCACATCCTTAATGAATCTGTCGCACCGAGCATTATACACGGGCAGAGCACTTTTAGTGAGGTCCAACAATCTTAGTAAATGTGCCCCGTTGTGAGGGAACGTGCTGCAATATTTACCTCACAGATTCCATAGAAATCAGTGAGGAAGTTCAGGTACATAATCATGCTTGAGGCCTCGTCATGGTTATATATAGGGGCGTACTTTTGTGGGTGTAGAGGAGGAGGGAACATCTAGGCCCAGAAGCATTAGGGGTCCCATAAGCTGACTCTTCCCTATACAAAGACGGTAGAAGAATACCGTACATCATAATTGGGGGCCAGGTACAGTTTGCTTTGGGGCCTAAACAGTAAGAAGTTACGTCTTTAGTCACATAAATCCTAAAGATATCTTGCATAGTCATCGATCCACAGCTAAGGATCCATTCACACGTTTTTTTTTAATCTTTTTTTAATTTATTTGTCTTATTTTAATTAATTCTGTTCCTTTTATGATGTAATGATAGATAATATGATGCAGTTTTCCTATTCTAATATTTGAGGTCGGGTTCTTGTGATGGATTCATCTCTTTGACCAGTTTTGGGTTTCTAATGGGATTCTAGTACTTGTAACACCCAATACACTAGATGGGTGTTACATCTTATATTCATGATACACGCAGTCCCCTTCTTAAGGACACCTGACTTACAGACAACCCCTAGTTACAGACGGGCCCACAATTACTTTACTTCCAGCCTGCAATGATCAGTTGTAAGGTGTCTGTAATGAAGCTTTGCTGATGATCCTTATTCCCAGGACGGCAAAAAAAGTGGAAAATCCAATTGCCACTGGGACAAAAAAATGTTGTCAATAGTCACAATTATAAAGTATAGCTGTTGCGACTTACATAAGTACAAACCGAAAGAAGCTTTCTTGTATGTAACCCGGGGACTGCCTGTATTTCTATTATGGTTTGTGCTGACGTTGGATAGGTTGCTATATGGCGGTATGAAAGAGAAGCATCTCCTACCACCACCGTACAGACAACGCCACGTGCGTGATCATTTATAATACGCTGATGCTACATTGTCTGCCAGTGTAGGACAGTAACTACAAGTCTGAACTAGACCTTCTATATAAAAGCATTCCCTCATACACATAGTCATTCCCTCATGCCACATCATTAGTCCTTCGAGAAGAGATGGTGGGTGACAACATCAATACAGCAATCACAGGATTGTCACAGATCTACATAGTGATTCACCAGGCAGCCCACACAACTACAGCCATCATAAAGTAGGGACGTCATCTGTAAGGACTAGTGCGGGTATCTAAGCCTGTCATGTGTGATACTGTCTGCTCAATAGATGTATCTAAAAGTTTGACAAAATAAATGTTTCATGTTTATGTAATATAAGATCAGTGCGATGTCAATCTTAGCAGTTCTGCCAATTAACTCCCAGCAGCTGAGACCAAATTTGGGAAATTGTAATGCCCTATAATGGAAGTTAAAGGCACTACATAAAGTACAGAGATGTGCCTGTGATTACCTATAAGGGCCTAAGGGTGATGCCACGCTGTACTGATCCTATGAATAGAACAGCAAATCTGAGGTATCTAATCTCCTCTTGCGTGATCATGTCTACTGATATGATATATCTAATCTCGTCATGTGTGATCATGTCTACTGATTTGGGGTAGTTAATCTTAGCATGTGTGATCATGTCTACAGATCCGGACTATCTAATCCTGTCATGTGTAATCATGTCTTCAAAACTGGGGTATCTAATTCTCTTCTGTCGAATAATGACTCCTTAGCAAATGTTTTTAACCCCGTCATGTGTGATCATATCTACAAATCTAGGGGTTTTGATCCTATCATGTGGAATCATGTCAAATGATTGTATGTATCTAATGCTGTTATGTGTGATCTACAAATCTGGGGCATCTAAACGCGTAGTGTGATCATGTCTACAAATATGGGGTATCTAAACGCGTAGTGTGATCATGTCTACAAATATGGGGTATCTAAACGCGTAGTGTGATCATGTCTACAAATATGGGTTACCTCATCCCGTCATGTGTGATCATGTCTTTTGATCTGCTATATCTAAACCTGTCATGTGTAATCATGTCTACAAATATGGTTTATCTAATATTGATGTGTGGAATGATGTTTACTGAGTTTGTTTCCTGTCATTTGTGATGTCTACTCACCTGGTTCTGGTCGCTCTAACTTTGTCATGTTTGATCATGTCTACTGATCTATTCCATTCATATATATAAAAGTGACCTGAGAGGTGGGGTGTCTGATCTCTAGGACCCTAAGTCATTGCTTGGTTGGCGTGTATACCTCCATATCTGACATCTGTTTCATTCTGTTTTTTTTCCATGACATTGGTGGGACTCCTTCCTTCTTGAGGCCAAATCTTGACTCTTGTGGCTAACGGCTGGGGATTCCTGGACATGGGATTTTATTATCCAGGCAATAAATCACATTGCCAGGGATTTCCAACCGGAAGCTTCAATTTCTTCTTGCATCATTCCATTAATCCGTTATGGGGAAAACCAAGAATTTTTGAAGAAATCTTTCTATGAGGCGTGTAGAGAGAAACCACCGGTACAGCAATCTTTTAATATTTGAAGATTGTAATACCAAAGAAATATAGGAAAGTACCTGTAACCACAAGTTATTAGAGATGTAAATAACAGGCCCAAAGCCTGAGGCTGAACAGCGGAGGAGGTGACTGGATGACAACACAACCTTCTCCATTTCTCTGACATGAAGAGTTTTACCAATACATGGACTTCTTTTATTTTGATGGCTGCTCTGTAAGAATAAATCTGGACTCTGGTTGGTCATCATCATCAAATACTAAGTGGTGTAATGGGAAGTGTTGTCGTAGAAGTACCACAGTACTCCAGCCTCAGGCTTAGGGCCTTGTCTTTTTGTTTGGTTCTGTAGAATATGACCACATTTCTGTTTACATAAGATTATTCCATTTCTCTGCCATTTTGACCCCTGGCGAGTTTATAACATTGTGGCCCCCGATTGTTGTCGTCCATTTCTTTAGCACATCTAGAGATCGATGTCTGAGGCGCAGGGCTTAGCTGGCCTGTGAACACTGTCTGATCCCACATGTTCACAGTGGCTAAGTTCCGCATCTTGGGCACCCACCTCTCCTCATCGATCTGATCGGCCATTTTCTTCTGGTGTCGACTCCCGTGCCTACTGAGCTGATAATTGGTGCTGTAGTTTTCGCCTGGCTCAGTTCAGCAGGACAGGAGTTGGGGCCTAAACACTCCATGTAAGTTTTATAAACTTTTCCTTACTGAATAGTAATATTGTTTGCCTGTACGGTTATAAATAGTGAGTAAAAATACTTACAGACAGGTTATTGGCATGTTCACAGCAGCACAGAGTATTTAAGCACATAGTGTGCTTATCTTGTTGAAAATGGAGGCATGTACAGCTATGTGGTATCAGTGTGTGCAGAGCGATACAAATTGTTCAAGATAATGAACAAATGGCATGAAGTATAACTTTTAATTGTCCAATTAAAATCACGCACAAAAACTTAAAGCACAATACAAAAGTCAAAAAACTCAGACAGGTCACCAAGTGCTCTACATTAAGAAGTATAGCTACACCGTCCCTATAACCCCACTCTGACAAGGGCCGTCCCAGGTACTTTCCCTTAGCAAGCCTAGAGACCCTACCAAAACCGCTACAGATCCCAATGCATTTCCAGAGCCTTTTATCAGGGGATACTTAGCAAACCGGGATATGGTAATACAATTTAATCGCCCTCGAATATGCTGGATCAACAGGAAGCTGAAGAAGTCATATATACTCGAGTATAAGCCTAGTTTTTCAGTACAAAAAAAAAGTGCTGAAAACCCTAACTCGGCTTATACTCGAGTTAAAAAAAAATACGTTTTACCAGGTTTTTGTGGTAAAAATAGGGGCCTCGGGGTCGGCTTATACTCGAGTATATACGGTAGGTTGCACAGCGGCACAGAGTATTTGAGAAGAGGTGCTCTAGGGTTTTATATGTTTGTTCTATTATGAATGTGTAAATGTTCCAAAATTTTCAAGAATAAAACTTTCCAATCGTCTCAACAAACTGGAGTGGTGTCTTCTTATAAAATATGTACAAAGTTCATGTGATACTGGATTATGAGAGGGGTTTCAATGTAAGAGTGCACAGCAGCGCTACGGGTTAAAGTACTGGGTACAGGAGTAAAAAAATAAATAAAAATTATAAAATTGTCAATCAGAATGTATGATGGTAGGAAACTATGAGCTACATGATCTTTAAACCTGACAGAGCAGCGATTGTGATTGCAGTTGCACTCAAAAACCACAATGAAAACAAAAACAGTTCAATGACAAACTCAGCTCCACTACATGTGCAGCGTATGCACCGCTTCACCTCCTACATGGACTAGTCTGCCATCTCCTGGCCATTTGTTGAATTACCTCAAGCACAGACGAAAATGGGAGGCTTATTTATGGATGCAAATTACATGGGAATGCATGAAATTGCCCAAGGCCTGGAATTATTTACTGGATGTACAAACCATTTTTAATATACAATATTCTCCATGTTCACTTGCCTTGGACTGAATATACTTAATTATATAAAACTGATCTAGCAATTGTCTCCAACACAAGATAATGTATCATCATATCACCTCTGTTCACAGCCAAAGCAGAATCCTGAACTGCACTTTAAAAATGGACCCAAATCTGTGTAGATGGGCAATGGCGGATTGCAGGGGGCCATAATAGGAAAAGGGATAGGACCACCATATTAATAATACAGATACCAAAATAAAACACAAACATCTTCTTAAAATGTATTTTATGTCTTTAGAATCAAGTGGAACATATGCAGCAATAAATAAAACAGATGATAAATCCATATTTATATATTTATATATAACATTTCTGTTTTTTACAGCCCGGCTCCATATCCTCAGTAAAATATATTCACGAGTGAGCGAGCGTCTTTCATATTTTACAAGATTAAACCTTCATTTGAAAGCACATATAAGCGCCATGGGATGCAGAGTGGTGGGGGAGGACATAGGGATCAGCATTGGGGGGCATTGTGGGAGCCACATGTCAGATGCACAGCTTGCAATATCTTCCTGAGTTATAGAATCAGAGTACACTTTATTACTACTTCATTACAATTTTGGGGGAAAGGGGTGTGAGGTATTACGCAATAAGACCCCCTTTCCCCAGTAAGATCCAGTGTTTGAGACAGGGGTCTTATAATTACCTCAGGGAGGTTGTGAAACAGATAGTAGCCAATAGCAGATCACAGCTTTCATTTTATCACTTGTATTGCAGAAATAAAAAGCTGCACTGCAATGGTTGCCCCAGGCGACGAGGCCTTACTTCCCTGAAGCAATTTACCAGCTCTTGGCCCATGGTCTCATGATTGACCTTGTGTAACTACATATACACGGCTGCCATAAAAGCACCTTCACAACAAGTTTTTGGTCAACAAGATTTAACTGAATGGACTATAAAAAGCAAAAAAAATGGAATGGTGACAGGAAATAAAGTGCACCTAAAGCCAAAACACAGAACAAAGGCAGCCATTTTGTCAATAGATTTTATCAGTGGCATACATGCCATCACTGAAGCACAAAATAGCTGTCTGCCTGGTGTGTGCGCCATTTTAGTATCACATAGATAGTTGGTCACAACACTTTACCACAGGCTTATGACGGCCATTTTGTGACTGAAATGTTTATTCAGTCCAAAAAAAAAAAAAAGAGAGAAGTGCCTGCTGTTGCCATGAGCAACAGGTTCAACTCATTAACAATACTACACAATTTGGTCTCGATTACTTGTAAGCCTTAATCTATAATGGTTCCATAGTTTCAATATGGCCACCATAAGCACAGGCTTGAATAATACTGTCTCAGGCCTGTCTTGAAGATTTGCTAAAGTAAAGATGGTTCGCGGGTTGAAAGGAGGGGGAAAGGGCACTCACATCCCGTGCTCACCAAGATTTGCTCAGTTACTATATATTTTCAGGCTTTTTTGTTTTATCCTCAAAAATAATACAAAAAAAAAAAATATTAATAAGTTAATACAGAAGATCCTTCAGAAATAAATAGAAATTCTGCTCTTTGCAGATGAATCCCCCAGCACCCTCGGTTATCCTTGCTCAGCCCAACCGTTTAATCGGTTTCAGTCCAGTCCATGAAGCGTCTCATAGTCCAAAATTGTACCATAAGATCCTCCATGTAGGGGCTATGGTGCAGTCCTTGGTTGGTGGGGGAAGGGTGCCTCACAAATTATATATATAAATAAATATAAGTTATTAGAACACAAAAAAATGCACAATTCCATCAGGAAATCCATGGCGACTCTTCATAGAAAAAAAATTCTGTTTATCCTTCACTACAGCGTTCCTCCGCCAGCAGTACGATATATCCCATGTGGAGTGTCATACACTCCTTTTCCTCTGGAGGGGGCTGTGGGTCCCTAAATAAGGGAGAGTAAAGTCTACAAGGATCAATTATCCTCTATAGTCTCATATTCAACCGAATCGCTCTCGCACCAGCAGCATCAGTTTCTTTTTCCCTTTGTAAGTTTGTTTTAGGTTATCCAGGAATTGGGCAAACTGGCGATGCCCATCTGGAGCCAGTAGGAAAGTGTCTCGAGCTTTTGCTAGAAATTCTATAAACTCCCCATAATGTCTGGGACTGATGTGGGTTAGGCGGGAGTGGGTAGTGCTGATATAGGCACCAACTGCGGCTTCCAGGAGCTGGCAGAGGGGAGGCTTGTCTGCCCGGGGCACCGTTCCCCTGCCTCTTGGGTTATTAGCAGCAGAGAGGGTCTGTGCCAAGCCAGGGGGGGCAAGGCTACAGCGGCGTATGATATCAGACAGGACGGGAGCACACTGCACACTCTTAATTACCAAAGGTACCACACTGCTCAGCTCTACTTTGCCTAATGAATGTGCCAGGGAACAAGCCCACAGGACATCGCTCACTGCTGGGTGAGAGTCTTGGCTAAAACCTATGGTCAGGTTCGACAAGGCTAATGTGGCCAAGGTAAAGGCTCTCATTGGCAGCCCGCGGTGCTCCATGTAGCGGGCCACCGTGAACAGGTGGGAGTGTGCGCCAGGGCCAGAGCTGGCACTATCCAGCACGATCTGGTAAGCAGCTTCAAATGAGGTGTGGTCCTTTTCACATAGAGTCAGGGCAGGTAGGGCACAGCTTTGAGGATCCTTCATAGCACATTGTAAGGCCAGGGCTCGGGCACAGGAGCAGAGCTCTTCACGATGTCTGGGGTCCTGACTGAAGCGCAGGAGAGTGGCAGGAGAAGTGCAAGACACGGCAACAATGCTGGTTGCTTCAATGGGGGTGAAGAGGGTGTACCAGTTCTGCATGACGCTGATGAGGGCTTGGGCACCTGAAGATGAAACCAATAGGTTAAATATCTCAGAGAGATGATCTGCACAGCAGTGTAACAGACCAATAAATAAGGCCACCATCATGTATGTTATTCCACGAGCTAGATATTGCTGCCTATAAAGAGATATAAACTGAAAGGAATGAACCTTACCAATCTCCGTGGCACATGATACCAGCCAACGGACCATCTCCCTCCGTCTCCATGTCAGGGTGGTCAGAGTCATTCTCATCACCTGCAGGAAAGAAGACAGCACAGATATGAGCAACAGATATACAAAGTACATCAAACACACATCTAATACTGATTAAAACAACAATTCCCCAGATTCATCCTGTGCGTTAGCAGATGATACATGGAGGGTCTTACCTGCAGTCCTAACTCCAGAGAAATGTTTAGCAGCGTGGTGTCAGGGGGAGAGTTGGGGGGAGTCGCAGTCTTGCAGGCGTCCTGAGCCAGCTTGAAGAGCAGAGCTGGGGAGTGGATGTGCTGCTGTATAGAGGCCAGGACTGTGTGCAGCCATTTGGGGTCTCCTGTGATTGGTGAAGATCAGCAATAAGCCATAGTACAGAAAAGCTGTGTCTATATAGTATCATCTCATTGTGACACTATACTTCAGATGCCGGAGATTATTCCTTAATTCCTAAAATCATATTAGGACCAATACCTTTAGCAGTGGTCAGCATGGCAGATGCCAGTTCACATTGTCTGGTCTCGAGGTGCCCCAGAATGAACCAGCGAGGGAAGCGGCTAGGAAGCATAGAGTCCAGAGGCATGATGTCAGATCCATGTGGTGGGATAACAGACTCAAGAACCGGGAGCCTGGAGAGAAAAAGAGCAACCGTTTTAGACACTGAATCTAGCAGCTACTAAACCCAATATAAAGGAGGTATAAAGAAGGTGAATTTACCGCATGGCTCTGAGGGCAACACGGTATGCCAGGTCTGAATCATGAGGAAGCAAAGCAGTGAAGAGGAAGCGGGCAAACGTATGCATGGGAACACTCTCCCGGTAAATCACTTCTCCAAATCCACTGAATGGACCTCCTAGAAAAAATATGGCATCAGTATTTATATATACAGATAATTCCCACAATTCATTCATCAATGCACCCCATTCACAAGACTCTGATCTCACCTTCTAACAGTAACATGGCCTGCTTCCTCAGCACCTGCACCAGCCTCTCCCCCATGTCCAATGTTCCCAGAAGGCCAATAATCTGCTCTTCACTACGGACTAGCTTGTCTTGGGCGTAGAGACCTTCAGGCATTGCTCGTTGTTGTCCTAAGCCCATGAGGGCCACTTCCAGTGCCAGACACAGAAGGGACTCTCCTGAGGGAGAACCTCCAGGTACAGGGACATGCTGGTACATGACCTTCCTTTGCTCTCCTCCAAGCTCTGAGATGGTAGAAAATCAAGTTAGAAGGTCTTAAAGGCAGATGTCCTCTCAACAGCAGACATGATCAGATGTGATGAGATGTACCTGGGTAAGGAGCTGGTCCCTCATCCTCTGGTAGGCTAGCCTCCAAGAACGTCCTACAGAGACACCCGATGGGATCCAGCGGGTGTCCAATCCATCCCTCTAGATTTGTCAGGGTGGTGCTGCCCTTCATCTGAAGTTCTGTTAGGAGAGGAAAAACGTAATGAGCGGACTTATTCCAAATCATACAGATTCTTCAGTACCCACCATGTAAAGTAGGCATCAGATCAGCTCCAAATCTTACCTTTCCTCTGCTGCTTCAATCCCTCCATCTGGTGCTGGCGCTGCAGCCTCATGGTGTTCACTACAGAGACAGCTAGCCTCAAAGCCTGGAGCGGGTAACCGTGTGATCTCAGGGCATCAACCCGTGCACACGCAACAGGAAAATGGTCTCCTAGCCAGAGCGGACGTCCTTGAGGGTCATAGGACAGCTTGTCAGTGCTGCACTTCACATTTGTTCCTGAAGCACATGTATCTCCGTTTAAAACCCGTTGTAAGTGGGGGTCACTCCAGCGCAATTCTCCTGCCTTAAGGGCCCTTGCGAAAACCGTCTGACGGGGAGCCACAACTGCAAATAAGGAAAAGATTCGGATTTAGGTTATAACTAAGGGTATATGGGATAAAGAAAAGTGAATGGAGATAGAAAAAAAAAAGACAAAATCTATTAGAGGTCCATAAAAGGGGCAACTGGCCACTACAGAGTTTGTCTGAGGTCTGCATAATGAATAGTTCACATCTACAGTTTTACAAAACCCCAAGTTTTCAGATATGAGGCATTAGCGGACCTCTCATATATATACCTTGGCTTCCTCCAGAGCTCTGTGCCCCTGGACCATCCAAAGAATAGTTTCCTTCCTCCAGAGGACAGATGTCCATTGCGTTCCATCTCCGGAGCAGTTCCAGCCATGACTCCCTTTCCTCTGGACGGCAGTGGGGACTGAGCACCACACACACCCAAAGTGCTCCTATAGGGAAAGAGAATACAAAAAAAAAAAGTCACATTGAGGATCCCTCACACAATCCAGGTCAAACCAAAACCTGTAATCGCCCCAGAAGATCTCTTACCCAACTCATCCCAAAGCTGCCGACACTTATCAGTCATTCCGGCTCCCTGCTGCCTCCACAAAGCCAACCGTGGGTCCTCCAAAAACTGCTCCGTCATCAAGATCAGCATCCGGGCACCATTGGAGTCTCGCATCCTCAGCATCTCCCGTACCTAAAGAGTGAGGAGCCAAATGTTTAGGATATAGGGCTTATACCATGTAGGTGACCAAATGATTCTGGAAAGTTTTATTTACCTTACTGAACATGGACTGTAGTTGCTTGCTCGCCCCATAGTAGCCTCCATTTGATAAGAGCTGCTTCACTTGCTCCTGAATCTGTTCCTCATCCAAATGCCAACAGTTGTCGTCCTCACGCCCCGCGCCTGCTGTGGGATCTGGGGCTCCTGTAATAATAATAATTTTAAGCAATAGTAAGAGGATGGTTGTTGTAGTTATAGTCTACATTGGCAATGTTCCAATGTGGAAGGAGTTTGTCCCGAGACATTCTGGCAGAACATCCAGGGAAAGGCACCCTGCCCTGCACACAGCCTTACCATGCACTCTGTTAATCTCTGATCCCATCTGCAGGATCTCGTCCGCTAGCCGCTGAGCCGTGGGCAGCACTTCTGTATGATGCTCGCTGATCAGATACTGTACAAACTTCTGTAACTGGTCTCTGTTCATTTGTGAAAGTGTCTCTGATATGGGAAGCCGCAGTTCCACCGTCCGCGCCCGCCTAATGCGGTGCAGGGACAGCGCCACCACATGAGCGCAATAGAAAATGTCTCTGTTTTCGCAGCCGCAGCTGACGGATGTGATCTTGCACCGGTCGAAACTAATGGACACTTGGTAGGTTCTTTCGGGTTCTCCTGGTTCGGTGACAGATCCACTGAGGTGAAAGCCTGAAGGATAGGTAGAGTGAAGCAGAGTTAGAACGGTGCCATAGTCATACAGGCAGAGATCTACCATAAACACTCCTGTACTAGGAATAAACTTCTAATACCAGCACCACATTTGTTCATAGGTTGAGTCGGGTATTGCAGCTCAGCTACAAAACCAGGGGACCATTTGTGAAAGAACTGTGACACATTTAAGCATTCTGGATTCTGGGAAAGTTGGGTGACAACCCCTTTGGAGCAGCATCAGCCACTGAGCAGATTATCCTTCAGTATCAAATACATTATACATAAATTAGATTTATAGTCGATGGAATTATTACCGGGGACATCACTGTATAATTCATCCGATTAATTATTCCAACCATAAATCCCAAGGTTGCCCATTGCTGGTCTGAGCCAGCCTCCCAGTAATTGCCAGCCCCATTGTGATCACCTAAGGCTGGTTATGTTTATATAGGAGTAGTGGGGGGGGGAAGGACTACGCTTCCCATCTGTTCCTATCCCCCTCCTTAACCCAATTCTACAAAGGGGAGGGGCCAGACGACAAGGACTCCTACAGATGTAAATCCGCCATGCATGGGTTACTCTCAATGGGGGTGGACCGTACACATAGATGAATTATTACACAGCACGGGCAGATGATTAGGATGGGGTCAGTAGACTTTTAGGCAAAGATGTTAAATAAGACATTAATATAAGTTATAAAACTCAGACTGGTGAGACATAGATGGAGACAACCCCTGCAGCCTCCTGAATGGGCCCCATTCACATGCTGCAGTCTGTCCCAGGTCTCCACGGTCAGGACATTTGTGGGATCTGTGACGCATGACGCCGGCCCTGTATCAGCCTCACATTGTCCTCGTCACACGCCTCAGGCCCCTCTCTGTCAATGACACTTTTATCTGCTGTGTACAAAATACAATCACCCAGAGAGAAGAGAAGAAAAGGGGGGGTGGTCCCTGGGGGCTTCAGAAGAAAGACAAAAAAAAAAAGGGATTAGCCATTCGGGTTTGATATCCTAATAAAGGAAGGGAGGAAAATAAATACCAGGGGGGATCGGGAGGGGGCTGGGGGTGTAAAGAGTTTTAAATTGCATATGAAAATGGAGGATAAAGCCAGTCTGGGGGCATAATACACACAATATAAGCCTCGCACAATAAGCTGTGGTTTCCATAGAAGCCCCCGATTCAGGCAGTAAATCAGGTGCAGGCGCAGCGCTGGCACATGTACGGGCGTGCTAGGAAGTGCCCGCTCTCAACCACAAGGACAGCAAGTCTGGGCAAGCTGCCGCTCTCAGGCCACTGACTCACACGGGGACAAAAGCAAAAACAAGACTAAATAAAACTCACGAGGAGTGTCACCTACTGTCACCTACATTACATGTCACTGCCTGCCGCAGCCTCAGGTGTGGACGGGGCTACAATACAGGATGCTCCAACTGTGTACATCACCATTGCACCCGTGTGCCATGGGAGCCCCGCACTATGCACCCACACAGAGCCTGGCATCCACATAACATGCCACCCACTGCCATGGCCTCATGTGTGTACATGGTGGTAATACAGGATGCTCCAACTGTGTACATCACCAGTGCACCCCCGTGTCATGGGAGCCCCGCACTACGCACTCACACAGAGCCTGGCATCCACGTTACATGCCACTGACTGCCACGGCCTCAGATGTGGACAGGGCTACAATCCAGGATGCTCCAACTGTGTACATCAGCAGTGCACCTCAGTGTTTTGGCGGCCCTGCATTATGCACCCACGCAGAGCCTAGCATCCACATAACATGCCACCGACTACCATGACCTCGTGTGTGTACAGGGCTGGAATAGCAGATGCTGCAACTTTGAACGCCACCTTGCCTTCCGGTGTCATGGCAGCCCTGCACTATGCACCCACACAGAGCCAGGCATCCACACTGCCATAGCCTCGGGTGTGTACAGGGCTACCATACAGGATGCTTCAACTGTGTACATCACCAGTGCATCCCGGTGTCATGGCACTATGTACCCACACAGAGCCTGTCAACCACATTACATGCCACGGCCTCGTGCGTGTACAGGGCTGCAATACAGGATGAAGCAACTTTTACGCCACCTTGCATTCCAGTGTAATGGTGGCCCCGCACTATGCAGCCACTCAGAGTGTGGAAGATGTGGACATGTCTGAAATACGCGCTGTCATGGTGGCCCTGGGGCGTACAACGCGCTTACACACACAGACCCTGGCACCCACATTACATGTCACTGCCTGCCATGACCTCAGCTGTAGACAAAGGCTGCAATGCGGTCTGCTTCAACTGTGAAGATCACCACTGCAACCCAGTGTCATGGTGGACCCACATTACATGCCACTGGCTACCACAGCCTAAGCTGTAGATAAGGCTGCAATATGATCTGCTCCACATGTGAACGTCTCCAGTGCACCCCAGTGTCATGGTGGCCCCTCAATTTGCACCCACATTACATGCCACAGCCTAAGCTGTAGATAAGGCTGCAATATGATCTGCTCCACATGTGAACGTCTCCAGTGCACCCCAGTGTCATGGTGGCCCCGGGACGCACAATGCGCACACACAGAGCCTGGCACCTGCTTCAAAAGGAATCCTGTTTGTACTGACAATAATTCAGTTAAACCAGATTTGCAAGCGGCGGCTCTGCCCCCCCTGAGGGCGCTGCAGGCAGCACAATACCGTCACCCTGTGCTCATTGTACACTGCACAATACAATGCCCGGCCCGCAGCAGACTCACCAACTTGTAGGACTCTCTGCACTGCCCCGGACTGCAGAAGCTGAAGACCTCGATTAAAGGGGACCCTGGAATCTCGCTCGCCCTCCGGAGGATGATAGCCAAGGGATGAATACATACAGATCTCCTTCTCACTGCGTGGGAAAGACCAGAACACTATGCGCTTCTGGACTGGTTCTGGGACCCTGGAAAATCGTTCCTCTACCTAGAAGTGAAATGACAGTGTTCTCAGTATATAATATATCATGACAGGTCGCAGCTCACATCACATGTCCTGGATTAGAGGACGGTCATATATACAAGTAACCACAGAGGGCGCTACACTAATACTAGCAAACAAATGACATTATAGAATATTAACATTATTTTGTTCTTCACAGTAACATGGACCCCAGAGAGCACAGTCACCCACACAAACCTGAGCCATATGGTAGTAAAGTCAATGACAAGAGGCCGAAATCAATTCCCAATATACAAAACATTGACTTGTTTTATAACAGATGAGCAAGAAGTCAGTAAAACAGGCGGCGATGAGCGGACATTTATTACAGCGCAGCTTATTAGTGAGCGCCGGCCCATGGGCTTATTGATCCGGACATAATGGATCACTGGTTCTCTCCCTGGAGGAAGGAGAGACAAAACCCGAACATGGGGCCCGGCTCCTGTATAGTGTATAACACATGGAGGAGACAGGCAGTGTACAGGCGGTACAGGTTTATGAGGCCAGTGACAGGTGACACTCCCCGCTATGATGGCATCTCGTGTGGTATTTAGGGAAAGGGTGGATGTAGTATGAGGAAGTGATGAGGTCACGCTGATACTATGATGCATCACACACACACTAGGTGTAATATATATAGAATATCACACACCTGCCCGGCTACACTATATTATACAGATATATAATATCACATCATGTACGGGAGGTTATATATGGTATGTACAGGGCTGTATATAGTACAGATAACAGGAGAAATATATATATTATTACATAGCTGATCATGTTAGCTGTCACTACATAGGTCACTCTCCATAGTAGGTCATCATATATGATAGAGGATATGTACACATACACACTCCAGTAGATGTATACCATATGCAGCAGACATGTAGTGCAGATTACACACTAGATGTACACACTGTATACATAACATTTACTACAATACTTGGTATAGATCGCAGATTACACACAATACTATATACAGCTGTACATGTATCCAGTATACACAGGGAGTGTGGCGTATACAGCAGACATGCAGTGTATATATAGCATCTGCAGTATACAGAGTGTATACACAGCAGCCTCTCCCAGTATACAGCTGTATGTAGAGTATATTAACCCCTGGCTCCCCGCACGGCTGCCCCTACCTGCTCGAAGGCCCAGGTCTCGGCCACTCTCTTGGCGCTGAGGTCCAGCAGGCAGTCCGGCTTATACCTGGGTGTGAGGCCGGGACACCTCCTCTTGGCGGCGGGGGGCTCCATGCTGTCTCCGGCCTGTCCTGTGTGGCTCCCCGGGTGCGGCCCGGCCTCTCTCTGGTCACTGCTCCGCGGCCCCTTTAAATCTCCTTAACAATGGGGATCGCGATCTTTATCCTCAGAGCTGTGGCCGCGCCCCCTGCTCGGGCTCTCAGCGCGCTATTGGTCAGCGCTGGTAGTCGGCTTCCATAGGTCTCCGCCCTTCTGTACTATGTGTATGGGACAAGGAAGTGGCGCAGCTGTCAATCAGCCGGAGCCGCGGCCAATAAGAGGGCGAGATCAGGCGCTTTAACTGAACGGATCTGCCATATATGGACAAGGGGGCGGGGGCAGGCATGGGAATCGCTTCATTCATGTGTGAGCCTGAGGTCAAACAGTCACATAAGTCTGAGAGTTAAGACCATAGTGTACAATATACACCACTATATACTATATATACATAACCTACATCACATGTCTGAGAGCTGAGCCCATAGTGTACAGTGTACAATATACATCACTATATACTATGTATACACTAGGTGTAGCTCCCAGTGTTGCCCGGGATAGTAAATAACTGATCTTAGCTATAACAAAAAAGAATGGGTTAACAAAAAAAAATTATATGTATCTCTCTCTCTAACTGTCTCTGAACCTTTCCGGCACTGACCATCTCAGTCTCTGACTGTCCCCGATTGTCTTTGGTTTTCTCTGACTGTCTCTGACCATCTCTGTATTTGTCTCTAACTGTCACTTTGTCTATGGGGGGATTTATCAAACATGTCCTAGTTGCCCACAGCAACCAATCAGACCTCAAGTTTCATTTTTAAAATTACAGCTGATCTCTGATTGGCTTCCATAAGCAACTGGAACAGTTTTACCTCAGACATTTCTGATAAATCTCCCCCTATCTCTGTATCCGTATGAATCTTTTTTTTTTTTTTAATCAGATATTTTTATTAAACATTTTTTAATAACAAACCCAACAAGTACAACCTGGAAGGAAGTATGTACATAGTATTGCCATAGGGTCTGATATTATACAATACTACAAACTTAAGTTGTAATCAGAAAAGTATTTCAAAAACATTACAGTTCTAGCTTTAGTCTTATACAAGGTTATCGGTATCCCTCTTAGCTCACACATAAGTGTCTTCTATTCATTGCCTATAGGAACCAATCACAGCTCAGAGCTCATATAAATGACCTGTGGCAGACAATGGCTCCTGTATATGGTGGGTAATAAGTGGATTTTGTAAAGCACATGGTTAGAATTTTTGCTCAAAACCTCGTCTATGACGTTCCCTGAGTCACAGAGAGCGGCTGTGCAAAATTTGATGCAGATTCCTTTAGCAGTCATCCATACATACATCCATACATACATCCATACATACATCCATCCATCCATACATACATATATACATACATACATACACACAGATTCAGCTTTATATAGTAGATAATCTACATCGCGGGTCTGAGAGCTGAGCCCATAGTGTACAATATACTTCACTATATGCTATATACTAAGCAGACAGTCCCTGGGTTACATACTAGATAGGTTCTTTAGGTTTGTTCTTTGGTCTCTGTGACAATTGGATTTTAAAAATGTTGGGTTGTCATAAGAACCAGGAGTAACAATAAAGCTTCATTACAGACACCTGTGATAACTGTTACAGCTGATTATTGTAGCCTAGGACTAAGTACAATAAATTACCAATATCCAGAGGTCCGTTTGTAACTAGGGGTCGTCTGTAAGTCGTGTGTTCTTAAGTAGGGGACCGCCTGTATAGGCTAAATGTCTTGATCTGTTGCCTGAGATGCAACTCTTGCTTGTGTCCCCTTTGGAATGGGATCATTTTTAACCAGTGTGTTATTTTTTGATTGAATAAAATTTGCATTTTTTTTACTATTATTATGTTTTTCTGTAGTTTTTGTTGGTCTTTCATCCCTCTTTATTGAGGGTTGAACAATAGGTTTCATTTATGTTTTCCAACAAACCTCATGGTATAAAACTAATATAGGGAAGCGATACTATTGAGCTAAATGCTACATGACTATTATAACATTGTTGCTTTTCCCTAATTGTGCGTGTTCATTTTTGGTTAAGACCGCCTGTATATACATAGTGGGAGATATATCATACGCTGGCTAGTTTTGCATAAAAACCTGCGTAAAGTATGCAATTTACATTGCATGCAGGGGTGGATGTAGACTGCCGGGGGTCCTGGGCTGTATAAATATTATAACCCCTACAAATCTGGGGTTCACTTCCTACATAATGGTACTAGGATCAGCTTATTGGGAATGGAGGACGCGAGTGATGGGAAGTCCGGCTCCTTATAGTGAGACTCCGCTCACTATAAGAGTCGGCTCTTCTGGCTCCTGAACAGCTCCCTATAAAATTTATAATAGGGAACCTAAGTCAATCACCCACCCACTGCTCCACACCACTTTTAACCCCTTAACGAACTGGCCATTTATTGTTTTTTCATTTCCATTTGTGTGACGGCTTGTCTTCTGCATAACAAATTGCACTTTATAATGATGGTATTTAATATTTGCATGCCGTGTACTGGGAAGATGGAAAAAAAAAATCCAAATGCAGTGAAAATGGTGAAAAAACGCATTTGCGATGTTTTCCTGTGGGCTTGGATTTTACAGCTTTCACTGAGCGCCCCAAAAGACAGGTCTGCTTTATTCTTTGGGTCGGTATGATCACGGGAATAACACATTTGTATAGATTTTATAATGTTTTCATACATTTACAAAAACTAAAACCTCCTGTACAAACAATTTGGGGAGGATTTTGCCATCTTCTGGCGCTAATAACTTTTTCATTCTTTGGTGTACGGAGCTGTGGGTGGTATCATTTTTTGTGACTTTTGCTGAAGTTTTCAATGCTTCTATGTTAGGACTGTACGACCTTTTGATCTCTTTTTATAGAATTTTTATAGTTTTCAAAATGGCAAAAAGGTGCCATGTTCAACTTCCGACACTAATATCTGTAACAGGGTTAAACACAGTGAAAAACTCTTGTTATATTTTGATAGATCTGGCATTTTAGGATACGGCGATTCCTAATGTGTTTATGATTTTTACTTTTTTTATTATAAATTTTTCTTTTACTTTTTTTTTATTTTTAATTTCACTATTTTTTAGACCCACTAGGTACTTTATCCCTAGGTTGTCTGATTGATCCTTCCATATGCTGCCATACTACAGTATGGCAGTATATGGGGATTTTCCAACACATTCATTACAATGTGCAAATCGCACATTGTAATGAAATAGTTAAAACGACAGGTCTTCGGAAAACCGGAGGCTGTCACGGCGACCAATCACAGCTCCCCGATGACGTCACGGGAGCAACGATCATCATTGCGGTGCTGGCACCAATCGCGGGTGTTACCGGTAAGTCTTTGCTGCAATATACAGCAAACATTTACCGGCTATGGAGAGGGTTCAGCCCGTGATCCCTCTCCATCCACCAGCACCCGACGCCCTGTAATAGTCAGCCAATTTTATTGGTTTTTAAGGGGGTGTGGTTTACTGCTTATGGGTGGGGTTAAGTAAGCCATCGGCTAGCTGCAGGGAGTCAACTCCCGTTGGTCACATAATAGAGCCGGCTCAATCACGAACAACACAGAGGGACATGGCGGCCAGTGGAGGGGGCAGGTAAGGGGCGTCCCGTCCCCGTGCCTGCGTTCTTTTGAAAAATCAACAAATGAAAAGTTGGACCTGGCGTAGTTTTGCTCGACAGCCGCGCCGCCTGCCGAATACATCAATGGAGGCGTAGCCTCTATCATACATCACATGTTTGAAAGCTTCATATGTATAGACATCATTTTTTAGTGTATACTGTAAAATTATGTAACTTACACATTAAATATACAATATATGAATCTACATAACTAAATCCTAAACATCCAAAATCTACATCACTATAGATGTATATTCTATATATATATTCCATATGCTTAATGTATATCATCTACATCCCGTTATTCTACACTGCACAATTCACACCACTATAAACTACATAACTATATTCTATATGTTCATAATCTACATGACTATTATGTATATATCCATAATTTACATAGCTGTATCCTATATATCTATTATTCACATCACTATATTAGACAGGTCTATATATAATGGGGGTAATTTTGTCATCTACCATTAACCATAATCTACCGTACATCCAAATAAACATCACAATATTTTCCATCATACATATGCCTTACTATTAGGAATGTAATGACGCGTCTGCCAACGCCGGGTCTGCTGAGATCAGACGGTGCGAAGGATCCCCAAAAAGAGAGAGTGCAAAGAGAAGGAAAATCAGGTAAGTATTTTATTTTTCTTAAATATTTGGGAGCCCTGTTACTATTGGGGGGCTTGTCTGTGGGGCCATATTACTAACGACTGGTAATTGCAGCTAGATGTAACCGATAAGTGGGCAGGAACCCTAAAAGAAGGCACTTAAGTAAGGACACAACCTGCCCGAGCTACAAATGATAGAGCAGGTCCTTACTCGCCACTGATAGTCGGACCGCAAAAAAACTTTTTTTGGGCATAGTGAGAGGGGGCGCTGTTGGAATTTTGCCCCTGGGCCCAGAGGACGCTGGTTATGTAACTGATGGTGATAGTATTTATTTTATTTTAATAAATATCTCATTCTAAGGGAGCTAAGCATAAGGTTATTAGGAAGGTGTTGTATAAAGGCAAGGTGAGTTAGAACAGTGATAAGTGGATTTAAAAAATTTTGGATAGTCATGTGAACAATGATTTCCTTTGATCACTCTTACATTCGATCACTGCAGCTTGGGGCTACAGTTCAGAAAATGAGCAGCATCCAAAGAGCATCACCAAAGGTCACAGTGACAAGAGAGGTCCGTCTGTCTCCTAAACCACTGGTTAGAACACTCGCTCCACACAGGAGCAGAAGTCTTAGCCCAAATTAAAGACTATCTAGAAGTTGACAAGATGCCAAGTTGTTTTTAAGAAAGTGGAGCACAACATATCTTACAACCGAGGAAGCAGTTTATGTGAAAGCTATGCCGTATGGTACCATACTGAGAACATCAAGGGTACTTTGGGTAAAAATATAACTATCTACCGTCAGACAACACCATATTATTTATGCAGGGGTCAAAGTGTGGTCAGTTGTGGTGTGCGGGGATTACTTTGTATATATGCAGGGCACAGTGTGGTCAGTTGTGGTGTGTGGGGATTACATTGTATATATGCAGGGCACAGTGTGGTCAGTTGTGGTGTGTGGGGATTACATTGTATATATGCAGGGCACAGTGTGGTCAGTTGTGGTGTGAGGAGTATATATGATATACACTCACCGGCCACTTTATTAGGTACACCATGCTAGTAACGGGTTGGACCCCCTTTTGCCTTCAGAACTGCCTCAATTCTTCGTGGCATAGATTCAACAAGGTGCTGGAAGCTCCTGAGAGATTTTGGTCCATATTGACATGATGGCATCACACAGTTGCCGCAGATTTGTCGGCTGCACATCCATGATGCGAATCTCCCGTTCCACCACATCCCAAAGATGCTCTATTGGATTGAGATCTGGTGACTGTGGAGGCCATTTGAGTCCAGTCACCTCATTGTCATGTTCAAGAAACCAGTCTGAGATGATTCCAGCTTTATGACATGGCGCATTATCCTGCTGAAAGTAGCCATCAGATGTTACAGGGTACATTGTGGTCATAAAGGGATGGACATGGTCAGCAACAATACTCAGGTAGGCTGTGGCGTTGTACCAAGGGGCCCAAAGAGTGCCAAGAAAATATTCCCCACACCATGACACCACCACCACCAGCCTGAGCCGCTGATACAAGGCAGGATGGATCCGCGCTTTCATGTTGTTGACGCCAAATTCTGACCCTACCATCCGGATGTCGCAGCAGAAATCGAGACTCATCAGACCAGGCAACGTTTTTCCAATCTTCTACTGTCCAATTTCGATGAGCTTGTGCAAATTGTAGCCTCATTTTCCTGTTCTTAGCTGAAAGGAGTGGCACCCGGTGTGGTCTTCTGCTGCTGTAGCCCATCTGCCTCAAAGTTTGACGTACTGTGCATTCAGAGATGCTCTTCTGCCTACCTTGGTTGTAACGGGTGGCGATTTGAGTCACTGTTGCCTTTCTATCACCTGAACCAGTCCGCCCATTCTCCTCTGACCTCTGGCATCAACAAGGCATTTCCGCCCACAGAACTGCCGCTCACTGGATGTTTTTCTTTTTCGGACCATTCTCTGTAAACCCTAGAGATGGTTGTGCGTGAAAATCCCAGTAGATCAGCAGTTTCTGAAATACTCAGACCAGCCCTTCTGGCACCAACAACCATGCCACGTTCAAAGGCACCAAATCACCTTTCTTCCCCATACTGATGCTCGGGAGAACTGCAGGAGATTGTCTTGACCATGTCTACATGCCTAAATGCACTGAGCTGCCGCCATGTGATTGGCTGATTAGAAATTAAGTGTTAACGAGCAGTTGGACAGGTGTACCTAATAAAGTGGCCGGTGAGTGTATGTAGTCATTTGTGATGGATATAAACTGCTCAAAAATTAAAAGGAACACAACACAATATAAATCCAATTTCTGTGAAATCAAACTGTTCACTTATGAGGCCGCACTGATTGACAATCAATTTCACAGGCAATTAGCGAGACACTCACTAAATAAAGGAGAGGTTCTGCAGGTGGAAACCACTGACTTCGTCTCAGTACCAATGCTTTCTGGATGATGTTTTGGCCAGTTTTTAAATTTTGGTGGAGCTTTCAAACTCGTGGTAGCATGAGACTGACTCTAAAACCCACACCAGTGGCTCAGGTAGCGCAGCTCATCCAGGATGGTACATCAACGTGAGCTATGGCCAGGAGGTTTGCTGTGTCTGTATGGTAGTGTCCAGAGGCAGGAGGCGCTACCAGGAGACAGGCCCGTACACCAGGAGATGTGGAGGGGGTCGTAGAAGGGCAACAACCCAGCAGCAGGACCGCTACCTCCACCTTTTTTGCAAGGACAAACAGGAGGAGCCCTGTAAAATGACCTCCAGCAGCCACAAATCTGCATGTGTCTGCACAAACGCTTAGAAACAAACTCCATGAGTATGGAATGAGGGCCGACATCCACAGATGGGGGATGTGCTCACAGCCCAAACCTGTGCAGGACGCTTGGAATTTGCCAGAGATCATGCCAGGGACTGGCAATTCACCACTGGTGCCCTGTGCTCTTCACAGATGAACTCTGACCACGTGTGACAGAGTCTGGAGTCGGTGGGGAGAGTAATCTGCTCCCTGCAGCATCCTTTAGCATGACCTGTTTGGCAGTGGGTCAGTAATGGTCTGGGGGCCGCACAGCCCCCCATGTGCTCGCCAGAGGTAGCCTGACTGCCATTAGGTGCCAAGATAAGATCCTCAGACCCATTGTGAGACCATTTGCTGGTGCGGTTGGCCCTTAGTTCCTCCTAATGCAGGACAATGCTAGACCTCATGTGGCTGGAGTGTGTCAGTAGTTCCTGCAAGATGAAGGCTTTGAAGCTATGGAATGGCCCGATTGTTTCCCAGACGTAAATCCGATTGAGCACATCTGGGACATCAGGTCTTGCTTCATCCACCAACGTCACGTTGCACCACAGACTGTCCAGGAGTGGACAAATGCTTTAGTCCATGTCGGGAGGAGATCCCTCAGGAGACCATCTGCAATCTCATCAGGAGCATGCCGAGGTGTTGTAGGGAGGTCATACAGGCACGTGGAGGCAACACACAATACTGAGCCTCATCAGGAGCATGCCTAGGTGTTGTAGGAAGGTCATACAGACATTATTATTCAATAACTTTGTAGCGGTTATAGTTTGGCTGTAGTATCTCAAGCTTGTAGAGCTGTATCATTTATATTATTATTCTTTATGTAGAGGCGGATATGGACCCAGGACAGTAAAAACAAATTACAATATATAAATTATTTTGGTGTGTGTGGGGGGGTCATTGCGTATTTGACCCGGTCACTGGCACCCCATTAATTGATTGTATGCTCCTGCTTTCCACTACATTCTACATATCCAAATTGAATTATTATAAAGTTGGTATATCCTTGAATAATGTTATTTTACATATATAAAATTATGTAAATGAATTTAAAAAACTCCTCCTTTTATCCTCCTTCTATGACAAGAATCTTTAAAATTGATTGATGTATTTATAGAGGGAATTCAACAACATACCCTTAGGGTGCTGTCACACGGTCCGTTCTTGGTGCGGTTTTAAACGCTATGGAACCGCATGCGTTTTTGTATGTTTACCCTGTGTTTAGCTGGTTGTAGGGTTTGATGTGCATGAGAAAAATCTGAAGCACGCCAACTACAATTACATTATAACACTGGACTGGAATAATAGTTTACTGATTTTACTAGATTTTGTTTAACTAGATTCAGAGCTTTCCCCCCATGGAGGCCAGGCCCAGCTTATGGAGTAATTTGGTAATGGCCGTCTTACACAGACAAATAGGCTTGTAATTAGCAGTGTAAATGGCAGGACAGGTCACAGGGACGAGTAGGCGCAGGCCTGGTCCATAGACACACCAGAGGTCAGTGTGGATTGCACATTCCCCTCATGTAGCTGCAGTCTTGTGTATTTGATGGGTGAGTACACACTCCAGTGAGAATATGTGCACTGCAGGAGGGGGCACTTCATGAGCAAACATGGTGGTCAGAGTGAGAACAAACCTAAGATTACAGCCCATTATGGGACATGAAAGGAATTCTCACTGCCTGCTGAGACTTGTAGTCCCACAACAGCTGAACAGACAACGCCACAGTGTTACGCACTCATTCTAATCCCAGGAGGGGATGAGTGCGGGATTTCCTGGATGCCTCATATGTTTTATGTAAATAAAGTTCGTTTTTTTTCCCAATCAAAAACAGGTTTAGCTGGATGTGCCTCTGAGGAGCAATGGCTGCCAACTCGGATATCAGATTGCCTTCTTCCTATAGAACCAACCTGGTGTTTCACAACATGTGTGGGGGGCACATATTTCCCAGACACAGTACTGGTACAAGAAATGCCAAGCACAACCCCTTTATATCACAACCCGCCGCCATCACAGATCCTATTGAAAGATTAGGATTCTGCGCCTTTGTAGAATCCTAAAAGGATTTGCTTATCATCAGGGCAGATTATGCGTTTCTAACCCAACACCCTGGAGAGTTTACCATACAGTAATTGTCTTACAAGCCTCATCACTACGACCAGCCTTCCCATAATCATCCGGATCCTGCTTAGTACTGACACAGCCAACTATATATCTGAAGAGGACGAGTCATAACACCACAAAATGTCCACCTACACAGCTGAAAAATATCCAATTGTGTACGTGAGTTTGTGGGAAAGTGGTTGTTTGTGTCATCCAATCCCCAAAATTGTGAAAATCATGGAAGGAACAAGGAGAATCGGAGTGAGGATGCTGAAAACAACACATGAGTGTCTGATGTAAATGAGGGGCTCAGGCAAATTTCTACAGGGATGATGGTATCCAACATGGCCGCACTTTTCCCTATTTGAGTGGAAATCTCCCTGGTGGACACTACACAGGATATGGGTGTGCTCCACTAAAGACCTCTCGTTAGGAAATAAAAGAAACTCCGCACTCATTTACATGAGAAGCCCCCAAGGGTCAATGGAAAATTCACATCCAAACTCATTGTGAGCACCTTCCCTTTGTGAGGCCTAATTAATCACTTTATCTGAGAGGAGACATCACACACAATACACAAACACATGGGGACACAGATACACAAAAAGCACAGACACACACACTGAGAAAGAGCAAGCGCCATCAGCTGTGAGGACGACACAAAGATGGGGTGACAAGTCACATGGGGAGGGGGCACTTCCTGCAGAAATCACCTCGTACAAAGGAGACGGGCAAAATGGCCGCCAGCAAGAGAAACCTCTATCTTTATGATTTTTTTTTTAAAATAAGATCTACACATTAACACTTCAATTTGTATTTTTTAACTAATGACTTATATCTAAGACTTTATTGAGACCTGTCACAGGGTATTGGCCTTTATACAATGTGTATATAATCTCTGTTCTGTATTACATCACTGTGTGTATTATTCCTGTACTGTGACATCACTGTGCATTAACCCACTACTGTGACATCACTGTGCATTATCCCACTACTGTGACATCACTGTGCATTATCCCACTACTGTGACATCACTGTGTATTATCCCACTACTGTGACATCACTGTGTATTATCCCAGTACTGACATCACTTTGTGTGTATTACACCCATACGTCTGTAGTTTTATTTTCCCCTGTATTGTGACATCACTGTGTGCATTATTCCTGTAACGTGACATCACTATTTATTATATGGAAAAATACCCTGCAATAAAGAATATGTGGTGATTAGTTGAGGATGTAACACAACACATACAGACAGATGACACATGTTAGACCACCATACCCCCCAGACATGGTTTATAATGGCTTTACAGTGATTTTTGCCCATCTGTTATGTCAAAGGTTATCAGTCCGTAGAAGCGTGGAGAAGGGCAGCCTTCAGCTAGAAATCAAATCTCACGTTGAGTGGCTGCACATAATATAGACATTATGACCCGTCATACAGCGGAGGCTGTAGTGTTATACAAGAGGCACATGAGGTCCCAGTGCTCTGGGTATAGCCACAGGCTCTGGACATAGGGGGTGGGGTGTAAAGCCGCGGTATCTGCCCCCATTCACATGAAACACAGGAGATCTGTATTGTCCCTGGGAGACAATGAGGCTGATGACAACTAAGCCGGGCAGATGACGCTATACAAAGTCTATTGTGTGTGAGCCCCAGCCTGGAGGCTGCTAAGAACTTAATGAAGGTAAAAGATTGAATTATCTCAGATCCGCAAGAACAGACTGCTCCGCCCACCGCAGGGTCATGTATGTAGCCATGGGGGGGGGCTCCGGGATGCCATTCACAGCAACTGCTGTATCTAAGACCATCATATGAGTTATTGTTTACATTGCCAATGTATCTAAGCCTATCATGTGCAATACTTTCTGCTTATTCAGTGGATAGAAGCCTTTTATGTGTGCTCCTTAGCTGATGTTTCTAAACCTATCATACGTAAAATTGTATGCTGTGTCTGTATCTAATCCTACTGCTGAAATGATGTCTAATGGCCGCCATGAGCTATATTATTTGTTGAGCATGTATATCTAAGTCTCCATGTGTGCTATTGTTAGCTGAGCTCACATACTCAAGCCTGTCACGTGTGACATCCTATGAAGATACGGAGTATCTAAGCCTTTTATTTGCAAGAACATCTGTTATTGGTGAAAATATATACTAAGCTCATCAATTACATTCTACTACAATAATGCATCTAAGACCACCCTATACGATACTGTCCGTCAGGCCAGTGTATCCAAGTCTGTTATATGTACCTCGTCATGTCCTGTATCCAAGCTTTCTATGTGCGACTTTACCTTTTCATGTGCTTATTCTTTGTGATTGCCATAAAATTTTGATGTCCTGGGTCTATAAAGCATAGAACAATCCTGACAGGAGTCTATGCAGCTGTTACCACGGAGGTGGGGGCCTTTTCCAGGCCTAAATCTTGTCAATAAGACATTCACAAAAGACTGAAATTACACATAATATATTTATTTTTTCTTGGGGGGGGGGTGTATTTTTTTTAATTAGCAATGTGAAGATTGTCAGTTCTCCACCCTGTGCAGTGATTTCCCATATGTCAGGCCCGGCAGGAGACAATACAGAGAGGAGGTTATGGAGAACATGTCATTAATCCTTCTGACAACGGACTGACATGGTGTGCGCTTCTCCATGTACAGGGGAGGAACATAGGGGTTGGAGATTAAAATGAAAGGTCATGAAGCCCCCCACCAGCAAATATTACAAATCAGATCGTAGTCAGTGGGGCCAAAACAATCAGGACAGGCCATCGGCTTAAACAGTCTTATATTATGACGTGTGCCATCTGGGCAGCGCTGAGGAAAAGAATGGTACAAATTCTGCTCCTGGTACATGCCCTGTGGCGGATGATAAATATTCTAGTCATTAAGAGTGGCCATTTTACATCACAGGGGTAAATAAAGTGGTGACCAAGGCCCCTGCATTTTATGAGGCAGAGGCTACACATTTATATAGATTTCAACC
This sequence comes from Engystomops pustulosus, assembly GCA_019512145.1. Lineage (NCBI taxonomy): Eukaryota > Metazoa > Chordata > Amphibia > Anura > Leptodactylidae > Engystomops > Engystomops pustulosus. Next base: position 31,560 of record WNYA01000753.1, on the reverse strand, counting down.
CACACACCGGCTGCCCAAATTCTCTTACTGCGTGCCATACAGTATATGACTGCACAGAGGATAGATTCAGCCTCCTTAGGAAAAACACCAATACATTATACACAAAATGTAAGGAGTCACAGGGTGATACCAGGGACACAACGCTGCCTCTATCAAATATCATGGTTTTCACTCTTCTACAACAGGCCTTTTGTTCCCGAGAGCTGACACTCCATTCACAGAGAAGAGATGAGAGAACCTAAGACTTTCCAAGTCATTTGTAAATCAGAAGTGGAGGCGTTAAAAGAATGTATACATTTATTCATGAAAAACTACAATAAAAATATATACAAGAGCATCTGAATCCGCTTCCGGGGCTCACGCCTTACTCCCTCCAGCGGGGGCGCTCTTCTCTGGTTTGTCGGGTTGTGGGGTCTTTAGAAGGGATAGTTTTTTCGGCATGTTGGCAGCCGCTTTCATGGTGACATCGTGCTCGATCTTACTGCGGATCTGTACTTCCAGGTTCTGGAGGAGAATACAATGTGCGAGATATATATTATAGATAGATAGACACACTCGCTGCCGCACTGTTATCTATGCTGGGGGAGAAGATCCTAGCATATAGGATCTTATAGAATATATAAAAGGGACGCCATAAAGAGAGCTGATCGCACTGGAGAACCGGGCCCTGTTATTCCCATCTCAGGTACATCCCAGGAGGTGAGATCCCTCTCATCACTACCCAAGGTGACCAATACAAGGTCTACCTCCATGCTGTAGTAGCCAATGTGATAGCTCCTCATTAGCGCAGGCATGGAAGGATGTCAGTTTTGAGACACCAAAACTGCACCGCATGCACGTCACTCACCTTCTTCAGTTTCTGCTGGTGAATAATTTTGGATTTCTTCGGAGCGATGACCCGAGCTGTGAGAGACAAGTAAAGGCAGCAAATCACAAAAAGGAGGCCTCCATACCCACACCAAATCATATGACTATTTGATTATTTTTTTTTTTTTTTTACCCCTTTGGGAGACTTAAAAGGAAATTTCTGGCTGCAGTGGCAAAGAAGTGTTACTGCAGCTAAGCTACAATTCATCTGAATGGGAGGTGACCTGCAGTTACCTGGCTCAGCCACCACACAGAACAAAGCTAGAAGGACAGCACAATGCTCTATGTGTTCAAACGCATAGGATTGGGCCGGGTACCTCCACGTTTATAATCTCAATCCAGAAGGAACGTGTGAACACCCCCCAAATCTCTGCGCAGCTTCAACCCTTCTCATGCCTCCAGTCAAGTGACCAGGAATAAGCAATGCAGACGTCTTTCTTCTAGTGTATATTAACAGGGGGACACATGGACAAAATTGTTGCGCCCCCCCCCCCCCTCGTTTAATGAAAGGAAACCCACAATGGACACAAATATCTGGAATCTGACAAAAGGAAATTATATTTCTATGAAAATAAACAAATAAAAGGCAGGCATTGCTTCAGCCATTCTTCAAGAGAATTAACAACAAATAAACAGGACAGAAATGATGGTTTCCATAAAAAAATTTAAAAAAATAAACAATGCGAGCAAAGCAACATATTAAATCGCAGAGTGTCTACTAACTCAGCCTGGCTGAAAAGCAATGTCTGCCTTTAATTTGTTCATTTTCATAGAATTTTAAAATTTATTTTTTCTTTTGTCAGATTCAAGTCATTTCTGTGACCATTGTGGGGTTTTTCTTTCATTAAATGAGAGGTACCAACAATTTGTTCCATGTATGTTCCAAAACATTTACAGTTCTCCGAAGTTTACACATTGCCCCATATCTATAGCATCGGCATAGGGGATAACACACAAACTGAAGTCAACCCCTTCCTGCATTTGGCCGTTCCTGAACACTCTGATGTGATTGGGGGGGGTGAAAAGGGCTCAGCGCTGAGGCCTATTCATACCCAACAAGTGTTTAATGCAGAATGCAGCAAACACCCGTCGCTGTTAATCATTTAAAATGTGGCAGGTAAAGATGCCATGGGCATTTATATAATGGTGGCACATGGGCTCCTCCATATTGGTTGTGATCAGGGCGCGGTGATCGGTTGCCATGACAGCTGGGAGTTTGTATCTGTAAACATCTGTCAGTAACAGACAAACAAATGTACTTCATAAATTCCCATTTTCCCTAGAACAGATATAAAAACAAACAAGTAAAGGCATAAACCAGTATCACCATGTCCCAAAATTTATGATCTATCAATACAGTTATTCCTGGTCATAAACCTGTAACAGAGAATACATCCCACATTTATGAATCACCACTTTGCATCAAAAAAATTTGGAATAGCGATCAAAAAGTGTATAGTCCCCAAAACAGCAGCAATTAAATTGTCATTTCATCGTGCAAGTCACCACACATAGTAAAAAAAACAGTTATTACCTTTAAAATAGGGCAAAAACTAAGACTTTGTATAGAAGATTTTCATTTTGAAATATATATATATATAGTTAGTTAGTATCTCAGTGATGGTAAAGGAGAGGAGTCATCAGGGGAGACAGCGGAAGGTGTAAAAACAGAGACCACAAGAAGATGACACTTGGGATTATCCGCCAATGTTACATGTGGATCCCCCCTCCCCCAGTACACAGAATATTAAATGCTGTCACTAGGAAATACAATCTGTAGCACAGAAAACAAGCCCTCGCACCGCTCTGTACATGGAAAAAGAAAAAGTGGGTGGGGAGTGAAAACCTAAAACAAAAACAGTGTGCTCACCCCTGTGTAATAGGGGATCATACACACTGGTGAATAGAATGGGGCGCCTGTACCCCTCCATATAGATAAGAAGATAAAGGACACAATTCCTATAAGATTCACTTACAGAGTAACTTCGTGCTGTCAGTGTACACTGTACAAGAACCACAGCTGAAGGTTTGTTACACTGGCTGCCGCCTGCGCTGATACATTGTGACAGAACTCACGTGTTGCAGGAACATTCTAAGGATCGTAGTAACTCGCACTGACCAATCAGCTCTTAGCAGGGCATGCTGGGAGATGCCGACCACTTACCTCCTTTCCGCATCACCGCCGGCTTCTTGGCCGCGTTCTTCTTGGCTTTCGCCTTCAGCTTCAGCGTCCCCTGAGCCATGACCGGGAGACAGCGGAGAGGAGACGGGGAAGGAGGAGCTGCCCTGACGTCAGAGACACGTGATCAGCCACGTGGGTGGGAGGGGCCAGGTTCTGTGTGTGCCGTGGTTGGACAGAGGCCGAGCGTTAGATAGGCAAGAGCTACATGGATGTAAAACTGCCCGTCCAGCACACGTGACCGCATACAGCCGTTATCAGGACCACCCCCGCTATACATAGCTAGAGACAGAGGGGCACAAAGTCCAGCCCCCTACTCTAAACCACGCCCGACTCCTAACCCCTTGCCCCACCCCCCAAACATAGCATCGACTTTATTAACCCCTTAAGGACCAGGCCCTTTTTCATTTTTTGCCTCTTTATTTTTCGCTCCCCACCTTCAAAAATCTATAACTTTTTTATGTTTCCATGTAAAGAGCTGTGTGACGGCTTGTTTTCTGCATAACAAATTGCACTTCATAGTGATGGTATTTAATATTCCATGCCGTGTACTGGGAAGCTGGAAAAAAATTCTAAAAGCAGTGACAATGATGAAAAAACGCATTTGCGACGTTTTCTTGTGGGCTTGGATATTACGGCTTTCACTGAGCGCCCCAAATGACATGTCTACTTTATTCTTTGGGTCAGTGCGATCATGGGGGATAACACATTTGTATAGGTTTTATAATGTTTTCATACATTTACAAAAATGAAAATCTCCTGCACAAAAAAAAAATTCTTCATTTTGCCATCTTCTGGCGCTAATAACTTTTTATACTTTGGTGTGTGGAGCTGTAGGTGGTGTCATTTTTTGTGACTTTTGATGACATTTTCAATGCTTCTATTTTTAGGACTGTACGACCTTTTGATCACTTTTTATTGAATTTTTTATATTTTTCAAAATGGCAAAAAAGTGCCATTTGCTACTTTCGGTGCTATTTTCCGTTACGGGGTTAAACACAGTGAAAACCCATTATTATATTTTGATAGATCAAGCATTTTCGGATGCGGCGATACCTGATGTGTTTTTGTTTTTTACTGTTTATTTATATTTATATGTCTTCTAGGGAGAGGGGGGTGATTTTAATTTTTAGGGTTTTTTTATATAATTTTTTTAAAAACTTTTTTTATGTTACTATTTTTCAGGCTCCCTAGGGTACTTTAGCCCTAGGTTGTCTGATTGATCCTACCATATACTTCCATACTACAGGACCTCCTGCCCTTCATTCCCCTCATATGGTGGCCTCCCGTCCTCCCTCATATGGTGGCCTCCTGTCCTTAATCCTTTCTCATATTGTGGTCTGCTGTTCTCAGAGACCACAGAGACTTATACTTCAAACGACAGGCAATACATGATCTTTAGAGCAGGGGAGGGAGACATATAGCAGGACTGACTATGTGTGTGCCATTGTGTGTTATATCCATCTCATGGATCTCATCATCTCTGATCGGTCTCATCTCTCTTTTTTTATAAGTCAGATACTAGTGAATGGTCAGAAGCTAAATTAGATAAACCTGTACGCTGATAATCTAAGCACATTGTCAGCACACAGCATCTCATAGCACAGAGGGATCATGAAGTGTCTCCTTAGAGAGTCTCTGCCCACACCCTGGAATCTTAAGCCCCTTCTACACTACAATGTGTGATGCGATGAACTGCATCACACTCGCAACACGTGCTGCCCGGATCGCACAGCCCGAACGCTGCAAAGCAGAACTGAACTCAGTATGTCAGTTCTGGTTTGCAGCGTTCGGGCCGTGCGATCCGGGCTGCACGCGTTGCGAGTGTAGAAGGGGCCTTACACTGACCATCACTGAGTGATAGGAGCTAAAACAGTAATAACACTGAGTAAACTCAATAACTTTGTTACTTACCGCTCTCTCTGAAGCAGGCCTACTTCTCTTTTATCGGGCCCTGTGATGACGGAGGGGCAGGACATTCACCCCACTGCCCATGGCGACGAGACAGTACCTACAGTACCCAACACCACCAGGGTGAAAGGTATTACAGTGTACACCTACTGTACCCAAGACCACCAGGTTTATAGGTACTACATTGTACACCTACTGTACCCGAGACCACCAGGTTTATAGGTACTACATTGTACACCTACTGTACCGAGACCACAGGGTTTATAGGTACTAAGTGTAACACCACTGTACCCGAGACCACACAGGTTTGATAGGTACATAAGTGTACACCTACTGTACGCAAGACCACCAGGTTTATAGGTACTACATTGTACACCTACTGTACCCGAGACCACCAGGGTTATAGGTACTACAGTGTACACCTACTGTACCCAAGACCACCAGGTTTATAGGTACTACATTGTACACCTACTGTACCCAAGACCACCAGGTTTATAGATATTACAGTGTACACCTACAGTACCCAACACCACCAGGGCTGTTATTCGGCAAACAGCAGATATATACCAAGCTCCAGGCTTCTCTGCATTTCTTTTTCGCCCCAGACCCTGTAAATAAGATGGTGGCTGATGCCTGGTTCAAGCAGCAGAATTGTTAGTTAGTAATTTATTTATTAAATTATTTTATATTGTTCCCTTATAAAGAATGGCTGGACCATTCTACAACCTCTTGTGTCAACACCCTAATCCTCATTGTGAGCAGGGCCCTTACTCCTATTGCTCCATATGACTGTTTGTTCTTTGTAATTTAACCCCTTTCCGCACCTTGACGTGATTCTACGTCATAGGATGCAGGACATTCCCGCACCTTGAAGTAGAATCACGTCATGGCGATCGCCCGGGCTCAGAAGCTGAGCCCTTGCAATCGCTGTGGGATCCCAGTGGTATGCGGTAGCTGGGATCCCGCAGTAACAGCCGGGATCGCGACTATCGCGATCCTGACTGTTTATCCCTGTAGACGCTGCGGTCATAGTGGCTGTGGTGTCTATGGTGCATCGGTGCGACGATTGGCACCCTCACGGAGGTGCCGATCGTTACCATGGCAACCCTGAGTTTTGATCAGGACCCCAGGGCTGCCTATAGTAGCTGCCTGTTAGGATCATGCACTGTGCACGATCTAACAGTGCAGCTGTCCACCTATGCAGAATGCAGATCACTTGTTCATGTCCCACCCTGGGACAAAATAAAACAGTAAAAAAAAAAAAATGTTAAAAAAAAGGTGCAACTAAAATTTATTTAAAAAGAATAAAAGTCCCCTTAAGTCCCGTCCCATGCAGTAATCATATAAAACATAAAAAAAGTGAAAATCACCAAAAAAAACCACAATGTCCGTAACAACCCATCCAATAAAATAAAATGGTCACTGAACCCGTACGGTGAACGCCGTAAAAAAAAAACCCCCAAAAAACTGCAAAAAAATTATTACATTTTCACATCTGACCGCATAAAAAGTGATCAAAAAGTAAAATGTACCCCAACATGATACCAAGAAAAAGTACAGCTTGTCCCGCAAAAAATAAGCTCTAAACCAGCACTGTAAACAAAAAATATAAAAGTTCTGCCCATTGTTACATGGCGATACAAAAACAAGTAAATTTCTCACAAAATGAGTTCTATATTCTGCAAAACAAGTTAACCATAAAAAAAGCCGTATAAATTGGGTATCGCCGTAATCACGATAACCCATAGAATAAAGAGAACACGTTATTTTTATGGTACGGTGAATTTCCGAGGAAAAAAATGCTAAAAACCATAAACAAGAATGAATGATTTTTTTAACCACCACCAAGAAAGAGTTAATAAAATCTGATTATTAGCTACTGAGCCCCCCTGTAAATGATGTACCTGAAAAGTGGATCTCATCCACAAAAAAATAATCCCCCATATGTCCAAATTACAAAAAAATAAACATTTTATAGCCTGTAAAATGTGACATTGCAGATCTGCTGTGAATGGCGCAGCTTCCCTTCTATGCCCGGCCTTGCGTCTATACAGCAGTCACCACCACATATGGGGCATCCTCATACTCGGGAGACATTGGGTATCAAACTTTGTGGAGTTTTTTGTCATTTAATACTTTGTGACCGTTTAATTTTTGGCCAAAATTAATATATTGCCTAAAAAAATGACAGCTTGTAAATTAAACCTCCATTTTGTTTTAACCACTGTGAAGCATCTAAAGGGTTAACATACTTCTTAAAGTTGATTTTTTACACATTGAGGGGTGTAGTTTCTAAAATGGCGTGATTTATGGGGTTTTACTGCTGTTTAGGCCTCTCATAGTCACTTGTACCTGAGCAGGTGCCTCTAAATAAGGGTTTTGGTGTTTTTCATAAAAATGAGAAAAATTGCTCCCAAAATTCTGAACCTCCTAACAACCTAGAAAAGAGAGAAGATGCATAAAACCCTACGCCGATATAAAGCAGACATTTGGGAAATGTTAGTTATAAAGTTACTTGGGTGCTATGACTATCTGCCTGAAAAGCAGAACATTTTGAACTATGAAAATGAAGAATTTTTAGAAATTTTTGCCAAATTTAAATTGTTTTCATAACTAAACACAAAAGATATCATCAAAATTTTAATATTACTTTGAAGTACAATATGTGACGGTAAAACAATCTCAAAATCTCCTGGATATGTTAAAGCGTCAAAAAGTTATAACCTCCTATAATGACACAGGGCAAATTTAAAAAATCAGGCCTGGTCCTCAGGGCGCGTTCACGCATTGCGTTTTGGTCGCGTTTTTATTGCGTTTGAAACGCATATACAACAGCTGATGAGAGGTGATTTGCCTAATTACATTACCGTTTACGTTTGTAAACGCAATGTTAATGCATGCGTTAACAAAATGCATGCGTTAACGTGTTGTTAACGCATGCGTTAACATCACGTTTATGATGCGTTTTGTAAACTGACATGTTAACAGTGATGTAATTAGGCAAATCACCCCTCCTCAGCTGTTGTATATGCGTTTCAAACGCAATGAAAACGCAGGTCAAAACGCAACGTGTGAACGCGCCCTAAAGGTCTAAAATGGTTTAGACACAAAGGGGTTAATATTGTATTTGTATACGTCCCCTATGATTTGTAAAGCGCTACGGATGATGGCGCTATATAAAGATTATTGTTATTATTGATATTACAGTGTACACCTACTATACCCGAGACCACCAGAGTTATAGATATTAGAGTTAACATTATCCATGCTGTAAAAAGATTGAATAAAGATTTTTAGAAATGTTTGAAAAAAACAAAACAAACAAAAATTGTATAAGTGCATGAGAACCAAGGAAGATGGGAAGTAATCGTCATCATTATCTGCACAGTATGAACACACACCAATCAGCTGCTGCTCCCCTGACATATGGCCATGTACAGTCTACTCCACCTTGAGGCAGGACAGTGTACTGCAGATTCTTACTAGAAGCAGCTCAAACTATAAATCATTGATAGCATTGGACATACCTGTTTGCGCAGCTTCTCATACTCAGATGTGGCACAGGTTATGCTGCATGCTCTTCTTTGTGTCTCCGTTCTTTTTTATTTATTTTTCAGTAAGGTTCAAAAATGATTAACTATTTGTCTCCTTAAACAGCTGATTAACAAGCACAGAGCCATCCATTGTACAGTGGCCATGCTCGGTATTGCAGCTCATCCATTTACAGAAACACCATCAAACAGCTGATTAGGGGGTGTGCTAGGTACCCCCACAGATCTCATATGAGTTACCTATGTAGGTGTTCATTAAATTAATAATGGAAAATCCCTTCAACCAACAGAGCACCAAGTGGCATCTGTAAGTTAAAGATACTAATGTGCTTCTGGATAGAAAGGTTCACCACTCCATATTTTATAACAAAAGTTTGGTTTTATTAGGGGGAAGTGGAGGGTATATACAGGAGCGTCTCACAGTGACCTGGTGGGAGAGGGCTCATGCATAGTCTTCGTGGACATCATTATTTTCCTTGGCTCAGTCCATCCCTCAGCTCTTCCGGCCTGAAGACTCCGTGTTCTGTGATGATCCCAGTAATCAGTTCATGAGGAGTAACATCGAAAGCGGGGTTCCACACCCCAATGCCTGTCAGGAGGAGAAGACTGATGTGATGTCTGTAACCAACCACTCCCCCAGTGTCAGTCACTTCCACCAGCACTCACCTGGAGCCGCCACACGGACACCATTGATATCAGTCAGCTCCTGGCTGGGCCTCTCCTCTATCACAATGCTTCCCCCTGTAGGCAAGCTGAGGTCACAGGAAGTGCTTGGGGCCGCCACATAGAAAGGTATCCCATGATGCTTAGCAAGGACCGCCAACTGGTAAGTACCAACTTTATTTGCAGTGTCACCATTGGCAACCACACGGTCAGCTCCCACCACCACAGCTGCCGAGAGAAGGGGACATTAGAAGAGGGAAGGAGGAGGACATGATGCTCCAAATTTACGGAGGCCTTCCAAAAACAGCACCACACCTGTCTACAGACTGCGTCCTGCCACGGATGTCAATGCAACCATACCAGACCATACCTGTGCCTTATCCTAGACAACAGTGTCTGGATCTATGAGTAATGTCCCTGGTTTATCATGATTTTGATTATAGATTTCCTTTAACAATGGTAATTTTTGGCAATAGCCATATTGATCAAGAGTAGCATATCAGTTCTACACCTAATAACTCAAGAAAATTTAGGGTCTATGGACCAATAATGAAAAATCTTATACCTCATCACGTCACAATAATTCCTTATAGCAGACGGTTCTACTGTTCTCCTGACAGTAGGAAACATTCTATAAGTGCGCCCCCTGTGGTTGACATCAGTATAACAATACTCACCGCTGACCTGACGTTCCCGCATGGTCACGGCCGCCATGCTGTCTGTTATGAGAGTGGCTGGGATCTTCTCATACACCAACTCGTATGCAGTCAGCCTGGAGCCCTGGTTATAGGGTCGGGTCTCTGTACAGAAGACATGAGACAGACGACCCAGAGCTTGGAGGGAGCGCACTACACCTGGTAAAGGGGACAGCGAATATCTGTCAAAGTAAAAGATGGACTGGATACACAGTATTCTGCCTGTGTGTCAGTCTTTACTGCTGTTCTAGAATTCCAATCACAAACTAAAACAATTATGAATAAAACTGTAAGGCTGGATATAAGGCACACAGACGTCAGCTGTCTTACCTAAGGCAGTGCCATAGCCGGCCGTTGCCAGGGATCCAGTGTTGCAGTGGGTCAATATAACCACCCCAGCAGGGGCATTTGTGGTCTGCAGGATGTGCTGCGCACCCAAGTCCCCGATCAGTCGGTTGTCCCTGACATCTTTCTCCAGGAGGCTCTCTGCCCACTGGACGACCCTGATGATGACAGGAACACAGCTTGAGGGCAGGGCAGGCCAAAAACACAACATGTGAACGTGCCCTGAGGGGAGGTGTGGCGGAGCCTCAGGGCACACATGGCTGCTTCTACCTGTCAGTCAGCTCCTGGACAGTCACCCCGGGCTTCTCCGCCTCCCGCGACAGGAATGCATTGAGCTCATCTGCCGCCCTCTTCATGTTGACTGCGGTGGGCCGGGCTCCCACCAGCCGCTCCATTGACTCACGGACAAAGGTCAGGAGCTCTGCCGTCTGCTGCGGGGGGTTAGAGGTCAGCTCCACTGCCAAGCTGAGGGAGCCCACAATGGCGATGGCCGGAGCACCTCTCACCTGGAGGACACAGACTGACTGTCATCTGCATTTCACATTCTGTTACAATGTATCAGTTCAGTGGATTATTTATACTGTATACATCATATATTAAGATTGGCGTTTCCCATAGCAACAAATAACTTCTAGCTCTGATTGGTTATTACAAGTCCCGCCTCCATGCTTGTGTCCATGAACAAGTGACAACTAGCCAATCCCCTCGTAGAGCCGCGGTCACGTGCTATGAGATGCCGCCAGTCTCCACACCAGCACGTCCCTCCAATGCCGCCGCTCACCTTCATGGTCCGTATGGCGTCCGCTCCTTCCCGCACTCCGGACACCGAATCATACTGACTGCTCTGCGGTAAAAGCAGCTGGTTCAGCACCTGCAGAGAACCGCGGCGGTACCGCACAGACTCCAGCGACATGGCGAGCACGCTGCTTCCGGGGGCGGGATCAATAGCACGTGACTTCAGCAGGGGCGTGGCTAGTAGAGCTCGTGCGTTTATGTGCTGTTATTTTGTCTCAACTTTATTGACACTGACATCAGCTTACTGTCATGTAACTGCTGTTACCCTAGTGACGTCCGCTCTCTTCCTCCGACCCCTCATTAGCCCCGTGACGTGAAGAAAGGTCCGTGTGTCTGTTCACATGTAGCAGTCCGGCCAGATATGCGGTTTATTGTGAATGAACCCATGTTTCAGATATAAAAACTGCATGGATAACACTGCAAAGTGTGAATAAAGCCTCACAGCCCCTAATGTTGGGTGAGATGCCCCAATCTCAATATATGCTCAATAAAAGGGGCAGCTCAGATCCAATGAATATGGTGGGTTTTGTTTTGGAAGAAAGCAGCCGTGTTTTTGCACTTACACGTATGGTATCGCCCTGTTAGCAGTAAATCAGATTATAGTGATGACATCAATGGTCCCTTCTTCAGGGGTTAATGATCCTCCATCACATGGAAGCTCAGGCTGCATTCACACCATGCGTTGTGTTGTGTTTTAGACGCATTCCAAAGGCTTGATCTGTGACCACATGCGGAGGTTACATTGCGTTTTAGCAAATGTAATGAAAACAATGTAACCTCCGCAAGTGATAAAGGCTGAAGACTATAGTGTCAGATCCATCGGCCACTGAAGAGAATCTGCAGCTTCCTCTAATGATCATTGGGCCTTTCACAGATCAAGATTTCAGGTAATTAGGAAAGGAGTCACATCCCCGCGGTCACTACAACCATGTTCTGCCTGAGACCCTGCAGTACTGATCAGCGCTACACTCTCATACAATACTGAGAAAGTTCTGCCACTTTCCCCAGAAATAAATATCAAACTAGAAATTACAAAGTGTTGCTAGTGGTCTAACACATCTCATGTACAGAAATCTTGATACTAAAATACACTATCCTGTTGCATCTGAATCAGAACATACATTCTTCCAGGTGCAGCATAAGTAATGCCAATGAGCTTTCCAGGATGGGAGCAGTTTTCGTGGTCCCATCCTGATAAAGTTATTTGCATATTTCGCAGAATCCCCCAATGGAGTATCAATGGATACAAGTCTACACATGCAGAATAGTGAGTGCAGCTCTGGAGTATAATACAGGATGTAACTCAGGATCAGTACAGGATAAGTAATGTCATGTATGTACACAGTGACTGCACCAGCAGCAGAATAGTGAGTGCAGCTCTGGGGTATAATACGGATTAACTCAGGAATCAGTACAGGATAAGTAATGTCATGTATGTACACAGTGACTGCACCACAGCAGAATAGTGAGTGCAGCTCTGGTATAATACAGGATGTAACTCAGATCAGTACAGGATAAGTAATGTCATGTATGTACACAGTGACTGCCCCAGCGCAGAATAGTGAGTGCAGCTCTGGGTATAATACATGATTAACGCAGATCAGTACAGGATATAGTAATGTCATGTTTGTACACAGTGACTGCACACAGCAGCAATAGTGAGTGCAGCTCTGGGTATAATACGATGTAACTCAGGATCAGTTACAGAGTAATTGTCATGTATGTACACGACTGCACCAGCAGCAGAATAGTGAGTGCAGCTGCCTGGCTGTAGTATAGAGGATGTCCCAGGATCAGTACAGGATAAGTAATGTCATGTATGTACACAGTGACTGCACCAGCAGCAGAATAGTGAGTGCAGCTCTGGGGTATAATACAGGATGTAACTCAGGATCAGTACAGGATAAGTAATGTCATGTATGTACACAATGACTGCACCAGCAGCAGAATAGTGAGTGCAGCTCTGGAGTATAATAGAGGATGTAACTCAGGATCAGTACAGGATAAGTAATGTCATGTATGTACACAGTGACTGCACCAGCAGCAGAATAGTGAGTGCAGCTCTGGAGTATAATACAGGATGTAACTCAGGATCAGTACAGGATAAGTAATGTCATATGTACAAAGAGGGGGCGATTGATTAACGTGTCTGTCTTTAGACCATTGCAGAGCACAACTAGACTGCTGCATTCTGTGTATTACTACGTAGGATGCTTGTTAAATCTTCAGTAGTTGGGAACTCATCAGGCACATCTAGTGCCCCCCCCCCCCCAAAGTTCTACCTCATGTCCTAGAGGGAGATGCTCTGTATAAAGTCAGCAGCTCCTGCCAATTATAAAATGAAGTCTACACTATCCAGTGAATAGTGTTCCATATTCAGACTAAGACCTCCTGCCTCCACCTGCTCAGCCACACAGTAGGAAGTGATGTGACCGACGTGTGCAGGAGACGAGGACAGAGATTTTGCAGCAATTCAGGGGAAAAGTGTGGGGGTTAAATATAAAATGAACAGGACTCCTGACTTATTTCAATATCCTCACCTTACTTCAGTTGCTAGACAGGTTCCCTTTAAGGCTTTGAGTTGTACTTTGCGCCAAAGTAATTTTATTTGGTGCTCACACTTTTGTCCCACAAGGCCAGGCCATTGGTTTAATATTAATGATCATTAATAAACGCAGTACAAGGCATTTCAGTCTTTTACACCACAATTCTGGTGCCGACAGCGTGATAATAAGTGATAACAGAATAGTGAATGCCGCACAGAACGTTGTGTAGCCTGCATATACCATAGCAGGACCCTTACACCAAATACTAGAGCACACAGCATTCCTTACAGCTCACAGGCAGAAGACAAGTCAGAGGGAAGTGGATATAATGCTGGAGGCCCAGAGAATGAGAATCAATAAACGGTATATACTTGTGTATAAGCAGAGTTTTTGCAGCCCAAGGAAAAAAACCCCACCTTGGCTTATACACAAGTCTATGAAAAAAGTAACTTCCATACTCCTCTTGCTTCTTCTCACATAACAGAGCGGGCAAAGATGCGCTCATGCGCTCTGCCGACCAGCCCACACTGACAGCATAATGTGCTGACCGCATGGACTCGTCTCTGCCCGCTCTGTTACGAGGGAAGAAAAGAAGCAAGAGCATGGGAAGGAGAGTATAAAAGTTTTTTTTTTTCTTAAATACAACACAGGGCATTTCTAGGGGGGCGGGTGCATTAATTTACTGGGGGTGGCTGTGACCAATGCATATACCACACCCTAGGCTTATACTGGAGTCAATAAGTTCCCCCAGTTATTTGTGGTAAAATTAGGTGCCTCAGCTTATACTCAAGTATATACAGTATTACATTCACAGTATCAAAGCCTTTCATCTGCCAGAAAACTCGTCTGTTGTAACTTGTAAATAGCATCAGAGATCTGAAAGACAAATCCATTACAGGGAATAAGGATTTTAGGATGACTGGTGAACTGGTTGTTGCCCAACTAAGCATCTGAACCAGTGCCCAACATGACACTACACACATAAGGCCGTATATCAGTACATCCAGCCCCGGCTGTCGGCCATCTTTCCTCCCCAGCAGCTCTACCCTGTGTGTAAGCGGAAACCACGTAGACAAGACTAAAGACCGGTTTTGTTTTCCACAGATTTATTGTGATTCCCCAAGCTGTTCCAGAACACAGCATAGAAGTCATCACCAGGAACAACAGGAAAATAAGAATCCATCGGAATGACAAACAACAAAACCGCAGCTGGAAGAACAGAGCAGAGAGCGAAGTCGGGAGAGTTTTGTCATTGTTTATTGTGAAGTTAAAAACAGGCAATAAAAAGTAAAAACTCAGCGTACAGTTTCCATGTCTCTGAACAGACAAAACACATCACGACCCCCCGGCTGCGGGAGGGACCGGCGCACTTCACATGGCCCCAGCTGCAGATGTGGGACCAGCAGACAGCATGGGGTGTCACCAGGGAATGTTCAACCAACTAAAAGCACAGGGACGTCGGGGGAAAATCTTTTTACGTTAAAAAAAAAACTAAAAAAAAAAAGAAAAATAATATTTCATTACTCACAGGCCACTCCAGTGAATAGAACCGTGTTTTGTGTGTGTCGGGAGGCGCTCAGATTAGTCCTAATGTCTAGAACCTGCCCCGCCACTGAATACACTTCCACGGGGCCAGGATCTGGCAGGTTTTCAAGATGAAAAACCGGGACAGAATGAAGGACAAAAACAGGTAAATGTCCTAAAAAAATAAAATAAAATACAACTAGGGGACTTCTCAAACAGCTTCTCCCCTCACTGAGGTCAGCAACAGAGGCTCCCATCTCCAGACTGGTAATGAGTGACAACACGTGGAGACATTCACTGGGCCTGGAAGAGAGCAAAGGGCAGGAGGTCAGCAAAAAATATCACTATGCTGCAGGGATGTAATGGCTGAGGGACTGACCTGGGGCCCCGGCTGTGCCGGAGGAGGCTGCGTGGGGGGTGCACCTGGTGCCTGTCCATAGTATGCCGCTTGTTGCCTGTAATATTCTGCCCACGCTGCACTGTAATCCGGTTGTGCTGGTTGTGGAGCAGTCGATGCTGCCGCCACTGCTGCGGTGGCAGCCGCTGTGGCTGCAGCTGGGGCGCCAGGGGCACCTGCTGCCGCTGCTTGGGCTGCAAATACACAGATATATTAGGAACATATACAACAGTGTGTTACATAAGAGATCAGGCTCAGCAGAGGCATGTACCTTGTTTCTTGTAATATTCCTCCCAGGCCTTTGTGTAATCCGGTTGCCCTGTGGGCTGAGTTGCCTGCTGACCTGTAAGCGGAGGAGACAGCGATCGTTAGGGAGTGCAGTTCAGTATCCAGTACTGCAGACATACATTACACAGCAGCATTATACTCACCCATCTTCTTGTAGTACTCCTCCCAGGCCTTGGTGTAGTCAGGCTGGCTGGCAGGTGGGGGCTGCTGCGGAGGCTCTCCTTGAGGTGGAGGGACAGGGACGGCAGGAGGCTGCCCAGGGACAGGGGCAGGGGGCTGTTGATAGTAGTGCGAGTAGTAAGCGGCCCAGGCAGCACTGGGGTCTGTGGGGGCTGGAGGTTTCGCTTTGAAGAAAGAGTAAAATTATCAGAAGTGTATATACTAATAAATAGATACAGGGGTCGCCCACATAACACATTATTATAGATACAAAGACTTACTGGGGTCGTGAGGGGCTGGCGGTTGCCCCCACTGGGGATACGTGCTGCCCCAACCCTGTGGTGGGTACTGGTGAGGAGGCGGGGGTGGCGGTGGACCCGGACTGCAACAGATTTAGAGATCAAAAGTAAATACAGATCATAGTCCAATACCGTAAAGGAGACAAAACACCAGGGAGGCCAAGCCAGTCCAGAGAGGACCGCAATATCCTCCCAGCTCCTCAAACTGTACATATTAAGGTGCTGGAGGTAGCTGATGTGATGTTGAGGACGTATTCCAAGGATAAATAAGACGGGAAACCTCATTTAATATATATATTCAATGCACATAACATTTAATGTAAAACAATACAAAGTACTTACTGTGGTGGTGCTCCGGGAGGTCCTGGAGGGTAAGGTCCAGGATTAAACGGACCCATGGGGCCAGCAGGACCAGGGCCTGGAGGTCCAGGACCAATTGGGCACAACGGACCCTTGAAAAAATAAGAAAAAAGGACTGCATTTAAATACTGACTTTCCACCAAATGAGACTGAAGCATCTGCCAATTGCTTTATCTGTGTCAGGACTGGATGGTTCTGACTGGTCCGAGGCCTCACAATATTATTAGCGCACAGATCAGACGTGTCACGCTCCATAGAGCGGATCATGCCCATCTCTACGCCAGGTACACAGACCTTTGCAGCAATGACACTCCAAGCCTCACCTCAATCTTCTCCTCGATGAGCTGTTTGGCATGGTCGATCTGTTGCGGAGAGCCGCGGATAATAAACATTTTGAAGTTGGGGTCGCCGTTGGGTGGCGGCTGCCGAGAAATCTCCACAAATGCTCCGGTCTGTTGGTTAATCGCCTTTACATTCTCTCCACCTGCAAGTCGAAGAAAACCATTTAAGATCCTATTCACACATTCAGGTTTTGTGATGCAGCGAAAAGCTACAGCCTTCATATTATTTTAACCTTATGCTCCACATGTGAAAACCTCCTAATGGGAAATGGAGCTCAACTCACCTCTACCAATGACTAAGCCACATTTATGAGTGGGTATGGAGAATGTCATCTCTCCTCCAGGAGGTCCCCATGGCCCTTGCCCCCGGCCCCTTCCTCTGCCACCAGGTGGCATGCCAGGGCCTGGAGGTCCTGGTGGACCACTCTGTGTAAAGAAGGCATGTACACTGTAAGTACAGGTAATGATATTAATATTGCTTCAGGTAAGTAGCCATCACACCTAATACTTACCCTTAAACTATTTAACAGGTCACTAATTATCCTGGCTGCATGATCACATCTATCTGGGGGCCCCATAATGTGTGCAATCTTATCTGGGCCAGTTCCATCATCTGGAGAAAAGAAGATTTCAGAAACAAAATGAATTTAATCTTCACTCACTGGACCTGGTGTTGCACAGAAGGGTTCACATACTTCAGCTTCTCACCTTGTTTAAACTGTATCCTGACCCCAGCATCGTTCTGAATTTTCTTGATCATTTCCCCATTACGTCCTATCACCACCCCAACAGAGTGACGAGGAACTGGAACCTGCACCAAAGAGACGTCAGTCCCCATCACTTCAGAGTCTTCTGACCAAAAGCGGCTACGGCTGCTACTTACATCAATGCCGCCGCCACCACCACCACCTCCTCCCCCCCGGGAGCCATACTCATTTCTGTCACCAAAGTTGGCCTGATCTCGCTCTCGCAACAGATCCATGACCATCTCACAAGCTTGCTGCAGGAGGAGAAAACAGAGAAGTGAGAAGAAGTTAATGGAAATGTGTGGATATTGGTGGAGGAAGAGATAGTTCAGAGATCCAAACCCTGGAACCATTGTATGCAGTGACCTCTACCAGGAGCTCACACAGGCACAGCACCCTGCTTTACTGCAGGCATCGAGAAGAGGGGCGGTGCTGGAGGAATAGGGAAAATATTCCCTATTTCCAACTCCCTCTGCTACATCAGGCTAGAAAATCCCTTTAATCTCAGTTATCAGGCAGAAAAAAGGCAGAGTAGTTGATACAAGGTAGCAAGACAAGAAACCCCCAGATGCCAGGCACTGTACCACTACCCTACTTAGTATGGTAGTCTGGCAGAACAGAGCATGGATACATCCATAGCCTCTTTTCTTACTTGTACTTTGAAGGGCTCTCCCACAATGCGCAGAGGTTTATCAACATTAGAGCCCTGGGAGCCATCCTGTATGAGAATCATCTTTACTCCTGCACGTTCCTGGAGAGAGAGGAAAACACACAAGTCATCATAAGTGTGCGCCA
Organism: Engystomops pustulosus; assembly: GCA_019512145.1. NCBI lineage: Eukaryota > Metazoa > Chordata > Amphibia > Anura > Leptodactylidae > Engystomops > Engystomops pustulosus. The sequence continues at coordinate 13,099 of WNYA01000753.1, read as the reverse complement.
ATCTATCACCCAGTCCCTGCCCACTGTACTGTAGGGATTCACTCACCTGCAGCTGTTTAATGGTTTCTCCTCCCTTCCCGATGATGAGTCCAGCTTTGCCAGCAGGGATCATGATCTCTTGTAAGGAGCCGTTCTGCCCATTTGCACTATCATGGAACTGTCCGGGTGGTCCTCCACGTCCCCGAGCTACTATCTCATCAAGCATCATCTTTGCTTTCCTGAGCAAATAAAAAAAAAAAACAGAATGAGAAAAACAGAAAAACTACAAGCAAAGGGGGTAGCATCAAAGTTAAATGGGAGAGTTGGTAATTCATCTAGATCAGGAGCACCCACTGAGGAGGATATCTGATTAATACTGAAAAACGTGAGATGTGGTTACACTCAGGGAGAAGATAACTGCCCTCATAAGTTCACACTAGTGCCATTACCCTTCACCTAGACCAGAAGGCATGAGGACCCAAAGGTCTGATGGTTACCCATTAACTTTAATGGGACGCATTGGGACAGATTCAACTCTCCCACAGTAAGGATGCGAATAGACTGTGCGGCTGTTATACATTTGTGATGCGGCCGGCTGCATCAATGAGAAAATTGTAATTCATAACAAAATTATTTAGTTTCATATATTGTTAACATGAAATGGTAAAAAGTTTAGTCATGAATTATTGCCAGAAATCCTTAATTAATGTGCCGTCTATTCGCACTTAAGAAGGGCCATCCTTATAATGTGGAGTCTGCAATCTTAAGCCGAGATAACAGATGCCATTTACTTACTGCACAGCTTCTGGAGATCCGGTCAGTGACACCACCCGCTCCGGGAGACCTCCACTGTCTGTAATAGACCACACATTAGCGCTGCAGCACATGAGCTCCAAATACAAGACATACAATAATCATTCAAGTAAATGTTTGGGATTTCTGTGGTCAGACCCCTGCAATCCAGCACTAAAAGAATAGAAATGTGTAATCCATCTGTGGGAAACACTCGCTAAAACCTGGCAGCATATTCTTAGGGGAGTGTAGCAGACATGACAGCTTCTCACCTGGGGAAATCTGAACTTTACATCCCGATTCCTGTTGGATCTTGTTTATTTGCTCTCCACCACGGCCAATGACTAAAAATGAAGAGGTTCATGAGCGGCTTACTAACTACTAACAGTATTATACAGAATACATACATTGATATGAGACACTCACTTAGCCCCACCATGCCATCAGGCACGCGATATTCTTCAGTCAGTGAAGTCGCCCTAAAATATTAGGCATATTATTACAATGAAGAAAAACTATTATTTTATTAATTAACTTGTTACAGCTTGAGATAATTCATCTGTGGGACACAGACGCAGTGCCTTTACACCCAGTCACATGGTCCTCCCTTAATGAGAGCCAATATATCTTTTAAGTCACCAGGGGCTGGATTCTTGTTATGGTGTGACAGATCTCTAGTACAGGAGCATGAATCCAGCCCAGGTCACATAATAATGAGAGGAGCATGTGACGACGAACTGGGGGATTACTACAAAGCAGTGTAAAGGCTCTGCTTCCAGGTCCCTGATCTCTCAGACCAGATTGAATTGCTTGCATCTGGGAAAACAACAAGTTTTACCATTAACTAGAGGAGGGAAAAAAAAAAAACAACTTACCGAGGTGCATGTACTGGAGTGAGAGGAGGGGCGATCGCTAAAATACACAAAAATATACATTACATTGCTGCAAGATCAGAAGATCAGCCCACAAGACATTAGAATCACTGCAGGAGAAAATTCAAGAGGAAAATGATCATGTCACATTAGAGATTCACCTTAAAGGGGTTGTCCAAATTCAGCACACAATTGATATGGTTTGATAAAGTGAAAAATGATATACAGAAAGTAAATTGATAAAATGTATCATTTCTGCACAGTTGGAGATCTCTGCTTGCCCTCATCCTACAGGAAGCTTCATTGTTTAGTTCCTGTGGTTACAAACCAGTCCCTGGTCATGTGATGTCACACAGGTGCAAAGCTCATTACATCACTGAGTAATCAGTGCTGTGTGTTAAAATGAAGTAAAACGATTAAGGTTCCTATAGGAGGACAGCAAGCAGAGATCTAGAGTGATGAAGTGATACAGAAAATATTTCATTACACAACTTTTCATTACACAAACAATATCAATTATTTGCTGTAGGTGAACAACCCCTTTAACAACTTCCAATCCACAAGTATGGTTATATTATGTAGCAAGCCCACAACAAGGACCCACATAGAAGGACATTACTTACGTTCGCTTTGTGTTGCCATTTTTTTGCACTCTGGTTGATCTGGGAAGGAAGTGTAAAGAATGGAAAGCGTTAAATGAGCGACTAAGTAAAGTTCAGTCCATGAGGTGCAGCACCAGTGTTTTACCTCCATCTTCTAATTGTCTTTTCTGACCGCCAAAATTAAATTCTTGGGTGTTGTTGACTCCTCCAGTAGCATCACCGCCAATTTTTGCTGCAATCTGTAAGACACAAGGGGAGACATTACTACTAAACACAATGTAACGTCATGATACTTAAGGTTTGTGTTCTACATTAAATTGGGTCGTCCCTCTATGAGCTCTTATCCTGCCTGATACTGGGGAAAAAGGCACTACTGTATGTGACTATACTGCACCGCCCTGTCCTTAGCACTGGGGCCGGTCCATGAAATCCAGCCTGCTTTACATGAACTGACCACAATCATGTACATAAAAGGGAGAGGACAGATGAGAAGTTTTGTCATGAGGACATGGAAGTTCACAATTCAGGTGCCTCCAACCCATAACCACAGCTTTTGTTTAGCTATTTAGGAGAAGAAAGCTGAGCTCTGATTGGTTACAATGAGAAGTGTGGCCCTCATAAATAGATTACTGATAGCTGCCATCACAGGAGCTGCTTACCTGCAATGACTTTACGAGCACCGGCACAATGCAAGGAATCCGCACTGAGACACAAACTCATAAAACCCACAGGGAGAAGTAGATGCCCCCAGGGCTAGAGAAGCCGGAGCCTCCCCTGCAATGTATGTACCAGCCTCCGGGAAGGATTTGGGACCTTCAGGCCTCCAGCTTTATTTCTCCTAGTAACGCAAGAATACATTGACAACTGGGCAGAATCATGTGCGTCCGATTATAGTCCTGGATCCACATCTCCAGAGCACATCATATACATCTACCAATGTAAACCTGTCCCAAAAACAGAAACACCTGCAGACATCCCTCCACAGGCGGCACCCATGGGAGCGGAGACTGCGACTTTCTGACTACCTTATCAGGGACATCAATGTTCTTACAGATTTTCTGGAAACATCAGTTTTTCTTTGCGGATCTGCTACACGGCATAAAAACATAGCCAATCCCGTGAAAAGCGAGATGTGGTCATAATAACCCATTCAGAAGTGCAACTATAACCCCCAGCAAGCCCCATTTACATATACTGCAATGGTGCATGCTGGGAGTTGTAGTATTACACCAGCTGGAGTTCATCTGCACATAGAGATGTTCCACTACTTGGGTCTCATCTGCTGTCACACCGGAGGCTCAACCTTTGATTTTTACATTTAATCAACATTTATTGTTGAAAAAGAGTAACAATTGCGAACAGAATTTAAGGCATGAAGGGTGGTCTCGCAGGCACCTTTGATTTTTAACTATTGAGTGACAACTGCATCAGCTACTCAATGGTTACATTCAGTCTGCAGCAACATCATGTACCCTAGAGCCAAGGTAGTGGCAACAAATGATGCACGTGCTGCAGCCACTGAATTGTGAGAAGAGAATCCGCAGCATTTTACAGTAAGAACAAAGTGGATGAGATTGTAATAAGAGCAGTCACAGCGGAGTTATAAAACCTATATACAATGTACATGCCCCACTTGTAAAGAAGCAACGTCTACAACCGGACAGCAACAACCTGAAGACGATGGATATAATCAAGTTCAGCCCTATCCACAGGCATGCAGCTATGTTATCAATCCCCATAGAGATGAATGGAGCAGAACGGGCATGCGCGGCCATCTCCTCCGCTCATTTCAGGGGAGTGAAGAGGGGTCCGACTGAAGAACTGCCTGCAGCCGGTGGACGAGCTAGTAAAAGCTCACCCATGTGTATCTGGGCTGTTTGTTTAATGGGGAATCCCTCAGAAGATGTAACAAAAAAAAAAAATAAAAAATCTAGTGTTCGTAGCAGCAGGACTGTGAAAATAGACTTTAGTGCAGGATTATGGCACCTCCAGTGCCCTCACACTGCTGTGCTCTTAACTTCCCATACAGAGCCACAATATCCAAATAGAAGGCTCCCCCAGCATGGCCACAAGCACAATCCAGGAATGAGTACATAGATCACAGTCCTGCTGCTACTAACATACAAAAAGGTCTGACTACATCTCTACTGGGACAATACATAGCACTGGCTGCAGTCTGCATGCTCACACCTGCTGACAGATTCCCTTTACTTGTAACAGTGGCATCCTGGCTACATAGCACACAACATCCAGCAGATGTCCCACACAAAGGGTCTATATAGGGAAACTTGTGATCTTCAGTTTGGGGAGCAGAGGTTCCCCCCAGTTACAGGGATCCAGGTGACCGATTCCAATAGTGATGTACTCGGCCTGTACCATGCCCCATATAGCAGACTAGTATCTCTACATTCACATGATGTGCCACCTTTAGTGGCGTTACCCCGGTGCCATGAATATATTGTCGACGCACAACACCCCGAGTGTAATGAAGGGAGGCGAAAATGTGCCCGGAACGGAGTTTTGTCCTCCTTGGGTCTCCAGTATTTTGTGTGGGCTGGGGTCTGCACTATTGTTATCTATTATTGCCCGCATTGAATGCAGTATTTGGTTGCTGGGGTGGTATTTTCTGCTGTATTGTGGTTGTTAGTGCGGCACCTTAAAGATGAGCGACATGACTTGGCTTAAACTCTTAAAGGGGTGTTCCCGTCTGGGCACTCACTTTCATTAATCTGCCATATATAAACATTTCTTCAATTAGATGCTATTAAAAAATGTTCCTGTGTGAAGATAATTTCTCATAAATGTAGTGATATGGTCTCTTAGAAATGAGACTTACTCCTTGGATATGACCACCTCTGCTGGAGCGATTGGACAAAGAAACAAAATTTTTTTGTATATGAAATGTCTGGGAGTTACTGCATAACACCACAGTTGGTCAGGCAGGACTCAATAGAGCATGTCTGGCCATTGCTGCCAAAATGTGAGGTGGTCGTATCCAAGGAAGCCATCTTGTTTCTAAGGGACAACATGGCGACATTTATTAGAAATTATCTTCACACAGGAACATTTTTTTTAAAAATAACATCCAATTGAAGAAATGTTTATATATGGCAAATGAATTAAATTAAATGTAAATGCCAAGATGGGAAAATTCCTTTAAAAGTCAGGAACAGAACAGACATTTAAAGGAAATGACCATTTTTATAACTTATTATAGGTTTGCGCAGTCTTGTTTATTTCATCACGAATCCCACTCAACCAAAATAGTCACCAACCCCAATGCCCTGGATCATAGGTACAGTAAGTAGTCAGAAACTGTCCTCATCCTCTGCAATACAGCGACCACTGAGGTGTCCCACAGAACAGGGTGGTGCAGGGCCCAAACATCACCAGAACTCACCCAAACCAGGCAGGTTCTGTGCAGGAAATGCTGCCTGCACCTCCTACCCCTCCTCCTGTACTGGGGGCATTTTCTAATTGTTTCCCTTCAAACAGAAACAAACGTGAATTGTGCAGATGTGATTTTGGAGCACGCACTAGTGTGCACATGGCGGGTTAGCAGCCTAATGTTGTGGAGCCTACAGCCAGCTGTGAATAGTGCCCCTGACCTCACAGGGTAGACCACAGGACATGGAGAGGTCCTTTATCCCATAGTTACATGCTGTGGAGTACAACTACTACGAACTGTTGGGTTCTGCTCTCCACAACAACTGGAATGACGAGCAGTGCCTTTCTATACATTACATAAGGGACAGCCACATACTAAGTAACCGGCCTGTGCCCACCAAATGGCCTGTAAACACCGGGGTGGGTCCTGTGCCATCCCTGCTAAAGCCAGGAATCTAACTGGGGGCTGCCAGGGTACAAGTGCCCATAGCATTAGGCGCTGCCATCACAGAAGAACATGAGGTTACAATATGCTGACAATAACATAACCAGGGGTAACAATGAACGTGGCAGTGCCGGATCAAGAGCCATCGCTGCCACAGGTCAAGATCTGACAAGCACGTGTTCAGGGGGCTACCGGGGTACAGGTGCAGCCAAAAGATTATAGGAGGCAAAAACCATGACCTTGCCGATCGTACCCCCCTTTCCAATTGCGCCCCCTTTGCCCATTCGGGACCCCCAGCCCCGTGCCCCCACCCATGCCAATTCGGGCCCCCGGCCCCCCTTGCCCATTCAGGGCCCCCAACCGCATCTATGCCAATTCAGGACCCCAGCCCCCCTTGCTCATTAGGGCCTCCATCATGCAGTCCCAGCTCTACCAGGCGACATGTACCAGCAGCACCAGGCTGGCAGCACGTTTTCTTGGCACTGGCCGTGCCCGGGTACTCGCTGTGTCCTGCAGAGCTCGGGCCCAGGCACAGCTGAGGTTGCGGCACAGTGTACATGCACACACGGTGAGGATAGATGTGCGGGGCCATATGACACCACAGAGCGCCGGCCGGATACACAATACACACGCAGCGCCGGCCCGCACCTCCTCCTCCGCCCCGCAGGGGTCGCCACGGCCCGGGCCGCGACTCCTCCTCACCTGTCTCGCCCTCTGCACGGCATCAGCAAATGCGTCCTTTCGGTTCCCGGTCTGGGCTCCGGGGTAGTCGGACATGGCGGCGGCAGCGGCTCCTCCGCGGGCTGAAGGCGCGAACAAGGCCGCGACGCGAAGAGCACACTGGGAAACGAGGGGAGACAAGCAACCCGCTGATGGACGTCTTACAGAACCAATAGCGTCTTCGATAGGTGTGACGATTAACCAATTCCAAAAAGGGGGATGGACAGGGGCGCCCTGATTGGCAAACAGCGAGAACCAATGCGCAGAAAGCACCCTGCGTCGATAGGGACAAAGACAAATAGGTGGGACTAACGTGATTGCAGACCGGCTGCGCCAATGAGCAGGGAACACGCGCGTGATGGACGCGAGAAACAGCCAATCGCTGCGAGTATTAGATAAAGGGGCGGGTGTTGCACAGGTTTTATTCACTGAATTGGTTCGAGAAGGTTTGAGGGACGCGAGTACGTGCCAATCAGAGCGCGGCCTGCAGAGTGACGCTGTGCTCGGGATAATATTATTACGGGCTTTTGTATGGAGCAGGTGCGGCCGGAGGGGGGCACGGAGACCAGGGATGGAGTGCTGCCCCATATAGATAACGGACACGGAATAGCGATATATTGTAATGTTATTCCTATTATACATCACTTCAATGATCGTCGGTGACAGATACCGCTCATTCACAGGACCCAGGAAAATATAAAAACTCCAAGCGTGCTCAGGGGCGTGTCTCAGACTACCTCACACTCCCCGTGCTCAGGGGCGTGTCTCAGACTACCCTCACCCCCCTCTGCTCAGGGGCGTGTCTCAGACTACCTCACACTCCCCGTGCTCAGGGGCGTGTCTCAGACTACCCTCACCGCCCTCTGCTCAGGGGCGTGTCTCAGACTACCTCACACTCCCCGTGCTCAGGGGCGTGTCTCAGACTATCACACACCCTCATGCTCAGGGGCGTGTGTCAGACTACCCCCCCCCCCCTTCTGCTCAGGGGCGTGTCTCAGACTACCTCACACTCCAGGTGCTCAGGGGCATGTCTCAGACTATCACACACCCTCATGCTCAGGGGCATGTCTCAGACTATCACACACCCAGTGCTACGCTCTGCAGGTACAATGTAGTCATTTTATGCCCTTGTCTGTGTGGTCTTTATATTTGTATCACTGCTGATGTTTGGGTTATATAACGTTTACAGGTGCAGCACTAGCGCCGGGGGCGGGCCTTGGCCCAATGGTATTTGCGCCTCCAATGTAACGCATGCGATTGGTAACCACCCCCTCGGGGTCTCGTATTTTTTAGACACCAGGAGCTGGTTGACGATTGCCTGTGTTTACATGGAAATGCATATGCAATCGGGTCGAGGTCCGCAACGCCGCGTGTGACCGCACCCATAGGGGGTGTAGGGTGACCTGTGCAGGAGGTGGTGACCAAGCTGAGATATTGGGAAGCCAAAGCTGCTGGGGGAGACAAGACTATAGTACATGGGGTGTAGATCACCGGGGGATTTCATTTTGCCTTCTCAGATATCAGATTTCTGGCGGAGAAGACGCATACATCTCACCCTCCCTGGCAGATAACTCTCACCCTCCCTGGCAGATAACTCTCACCCTCCCTGGCAGTTTCCTGGCTTCACCGACCCGGATGTGTCTAGGGACATGAACACCTGGTCCTCTGCCAGATTAGACCTGGTTTTAGGTCCAAACTGGTGCCCGGTTTATGAAGATGCCAGCACGATATTGGCGCAATCCATTGCGTCACTGAATGGATTTGATATTTCGTGCCCCCCCCCCCCCCCCCCGTATCCCCAGCAACCACTGCAGGTGCTGGGTCACTACCCATCAGAATACACAGTCATATCCAGAAAATGGGGCACATTTACTTACCTGGTCCAGTTGCGATCCTGCGGCGCTTTGTCCGACGCTGATTTGTGTTCTGCTGGGATTCACTAAGATTGTGCGCCCGATATCCTGCATGTGTCGCTTCCTTGCTGAGGTCCGCCGGAGTTCACCTTCTTCTTCCCGGTGCATGTGAGTTCTGGATCTTGCGACACAATTTGTTTTTTAAATTCCACGGTCGGTTGTAAGACGGCCACGGCCCCCGATTTCTGTTGCGTGAAAGCCGGCGCCGATGCGACACAATCCGATCGTGTGCGCCAAAATCCCAGGGCAATTCGACGCAAAACACAAATATTTGGGAAACCTGATGAAAGTGTGGCGTTCGGATCCTTAGTATATGTGCCCCAATGGGTCTGGCAGCTGAAAGGAGTTCAGAGTCCGATATAGCTGAACCCGGAACATTATATCAAAATACACATACAAAGCTTTTCTCTGATATGAAATCAGAATAAACCTTTGCCATTTTAGGTGAATTCGGATTTTTGAAATTATTTATATTTACCAAATTCCCAAATTTCTAATTTTTTTTCCATACATTTCATTGATATTTGGTACCTTTGCCCTTAGACTGTCTGACTGGGATTGCAACTTTTGGATCACCACAAACAAGCTTCTCACATTAGTTGGTGGGAATTTTGGCCCCTTCGTCCTGAGGTACAGAACTGGGGTAACTGAGAAATTTGTATCACCTGTGCATCTGTACTGATGCTGGCGTGGTGCCCGCGCAACTTACAAATTTGTATCCAGTAGCCGCCGGTCCTTGGCCATTTGGAACAACTGTTTGCACCCATTCACTATCTCCCTGGCTGATGTTTAATACTAATAATCTTTATTTATATAGCGTCATAGCGACCAGCGTGACCACTGGGTCTAAAGGGGTTAATCAGAGCTGCTGGTTCTGATCAGACCCAGTCCGGGCGCCTTCCCACATGGGAGGGGGTTTGGACAAAATGCATATATGTTTCCAATGAAACTCATACGTTTCAGGCAGATCCCCCTCTCACTCTCGTTTCGGATGCGTTTCGCCACGTGGGAAGGCGCCCTCCAGCTCTGATCAGCGGTCACAGGTGGTTGTTTCCCCCGGTATCTTGGGCTCTTATAGATTCCCCAGTCACAGGGGAAAATAGTAAAATTTAAAAAAAAAAACCTGTAAAAATGTCCTCAGGGGTCGAATATGACAATATGGGGGAGAAATAAAGTAAAATACACAAAAATATTCATAAAATGACATTTACATTTCCCAATATAATAAAAATTCCCCACTACATTACAAAAAGCATCGCTATAGTCACCCCCTTTGCCCGAGTCTATACGTATTATATATCAAAACGACCGAAACGAAATAGGGAATTCATTAATAATGTTAATATTGAGTTAATTAGAAAAGTAAAAAAATATATGTTCTAAAAATTACAGAAAAAAAGCCCTTTTTCCACTTTCAACCCCAAATAAACCTAAAAATGACAAAACAAAATCTTTAGACTTTTATATTACATTTTATGCCCCCCCCCCCCCAACAAGAGTGGCCAGAGGGCTCAATATTACCTACTCCCCTTATAACTTCTATAAAGGGGCAGTATAATGATGTCAGCAGCTTCACAATATCCTCATATCCAATATGTCCTTGATTTGAGACTCCCAACACAAGGAAGCATAAGGGCCTATCTCCACGGGGTTCAGTCTATTCTATCATAACCATTGCCAAACAAGATGGACACTTCCAACAGGTGAGTACAAGATGTCACACAGATGTAACATTAGAAGTAGAGCAGATGGTGGCGGTGATAAGGTTCTATCGGTTGTATGGCTGATAGATAAAATATCAACCAGCAGAGTGTTGACGGAATCTCCATAGATTTTGTGTCATTGTAGATGGGCTGAAGAAGAGACCACGACCAGGAGCTTCCACAGACACACCGGGGCGCCCAATAATGGTAAAGGGAGGCTCTTAGGAACAGTGACAGGACAGAAATAGTTTTGTAGGTGGCCTCTCATACCATCTATAGGTGTTGGGGTCCCACCTGAGAGCACATACCATTGATAATGGGGCAGGGGTATTGTCACGGGTGATCCCATGACCCATATCGCTGGTCACGAGCTCACCGGTGCATCTGTACTGATGCTGGCGTGGTGCCCGCGCAACTTACATGTCCCGGCTCCTGCTGCATCTTCCTTAGCTGTGTGCGCACGTTCCTGACTCCTAGGGCAGAGTATTCCTGCATGTTCCTGAGTTCCCGTGCTCCTGTGTGTTCCTGCATTCCTGTTTCCGTGTTCCTGTTCCTGTGTTCCCGTTGCCATCTGTCTGGATCTCCGGTTGCTGACCCCGGATTGGACTTGACCTTGCATCTTTGTCGCCTGCCCTGACCCTGAACCTGACCACGAGACTGTCTTCTGCTAAGGTACCTTGACCTCGTCTGCCAACGGCAGGGGCGCACCTGCCATGAGGTGAGTTGAGATTCTCGCCTCAGGCAGCGCGCCTCCTGCTGGAGACAGAGGGCGCTGTCGGGCTCCCTCCACTTTCACCTGCTGCCAGCCATGACCGCCAGCCATCACAGGTACCTGCACATCCCCGTGCCCACTACATTCACATCACATGACTGATGGCAGGCACATGCACCAGCCCAAAGTCCGCCCCGGGATACTCCTCCCCGCTCTGCGGTCTCCGCTCCCCGGTCTCCGCTCCCAGCTCCACTGTCTCCGCTCCCCACTGTCCACTCCCCGGTCTCCGCTGTCTGCTCCCCGGTCACCGCTCTCCAGTCTCCGCTGTCTGCTCCCCGGCCGCCGGCCTCCCAATCTCCGCTCCCAGCTCCCCGGTCTCCGCTGGCCGCTCCCAGCTCCTGTATCTGGTATATTACATATATGGGGGGGGGGGGAGCGTCGCTCTATGGCTCGCCTCAGGCAGCAGAAAGGCTTGGTACACCCCTGCCAACGCGGGCTAGACACACCTGGGGAACGACCTGGTGGTATCCTGCCGCAGTAAGACCATCCCGCTTTGAGGTGGGCTCTGGTGAAGCCCAGGTGCCACTTAGATTCCAATGCCAGGTGTCGCCTAGTACCACCTCCCGCAGTGATCCTGAGGATCCACTGATCCCGAATCCTGAAAGGTATCACCCAGCAGCAGACACCTTGATATTTCTAGCACAGTATTAGGGAACATGCTCAGTCCAGGGTGCACTGGTCAGATACGAAGAAGGTTCATGTCTCATCTGACGTGTATTGTCTTACTTTTACCCAATTCTATATCTGCCCGGCTGTCCTTACCACCACATTCCTGCATCGGCACTGACATTTCTCCTCTAATGTGAGACGCTTTTTAGACAAATCAGTAAGATCAAAAAGTTATTATTTTTGCTAACTAATGTACACTCTGCACATCATCTTGACAGAAAAAAATGAGACCTGTAGATATTCTGCTAATTTATTAATCAAGAAAAACTGAAATATCATATGGCCATTAATATTCAGCCCCTTTGCTGTGACACTCATATAACTCACATGCTGTCCATTTCCTTCTGATCCTCCTTAAGATGGTTCTACTCCTTCATTGTAGTCCAGCTGTGTTTAATTAAACTGATTGGACTTGATTAGGAAAGGCAAACACCTATATGAGACCTCACAGTGCATGTCAGAGCACATGAGAATCATGAGGTCTAAGGAACTGCCCAAGGAGGACAACAATGTGGCAATGTACAGATTTGGCCAAGGTTACAAGAGTTTCTGCAGTACTCAAGGTTCCTAGAGCACAGTGGCCTCCATAATCCTTAAAAGAAGAAGAATAGGATGACTACAACTCTTCCTTGAACTGGGCATTCAGCCAAACAAAGCAATCATGAGAGAGGAGCCTTGTTAAGAGGTAAAGAAGACCCCAAGATCCCTGTGTCTGAGCTCCAGAGATGCAGGAGGGAGATGGGAGTCGCCTATCACTGCAGGAGTCAGGGGCTTTATGGCAGAGTCTGGAAGCCTCTCCTCAGTGCAAGACATAGGAAAGCTGCATACAGTGCAAAATACATGAAGGATCCGGACTATGAGGAATAAGATTCTCTGCTCTGATGAGACGGAGATTGGACTTTTTGGTGCTTATTGTAAGCGGTGGAGAAAACCAGGCGCCGCTTATCACCTGCCAAATACAATCCCTGCAATGACACTTGGTGGGGCACTGAAATATGATGGGGAGTGCAGTGATATACAATGGAGGAATGCAGTGATATATGATGAGGGAGTGCAGTGATATATAATGGGGGAGAGCAGTAATATATGATGGGGGAGTGCAGTGATATATGATGGGGGAGTGCAGTGATATATAATGGGGGAGAGCAGTAATATATGATGGGGGAGTGCAGTGATATATGATGGGGTAGTGCAGTGATATATGATGGGGGAGTGCAGTGATATATGATGGGGGAGTGCAGTGAT
>WNYA01000752.1:66587-117979 GCA_019512145.1 Engystomops pustulosus | reverse complement strand
CCGCACAGCGCATTATACACGGACAATGCACTTACATGCACCAGGAAGAAGAAGGTGGACTCCTGGGACCTGAGCGGGGAAGTGACACATGCAGGATATCGGACGCAGATCTTAGTGACCCCCCACACAGCGCATTATACACGGACAATGCACTTACATGCACCAGGAAGAGGAAGGTGAACTCCGGGGACCTAAGCGGGGAAGCCATACATGCAGGATATCGGGCGCAGGATCTTAGTGACTCCCCGCACAGCGCATTATACACGGACAATGCACTTACATGCACCAGGAAGAAGAAGGTGAACTCCAGGGACCTGAGCGGGGAAGCGACACATGCAGGATTTTGGGCACATGATGTTAGTGAATCACGGCACTTATCGTCGGACAATGTACTTTCGGTGAGCTCCGTGGATCAGGTAAGTATACATGCCCCATTATGTTTTCTCTGGATATCATTCAAGACTGATGTTCAGACAATGCTGTTTGTGTGCACACAAAGTATATAACAATAGTCAATCAGGTTTTTAGAAAATATTTATGACTCTCTTCGGTGCCAATGCTACAGCAAGAATACATGAGCCAATCATCTGGGCGACCTAATACATACATTCGACATACAACTATTTAGCATAGAATTATTTATGGACATTCTCATAATTTAACTGCATTGTTACCGATTTGCTCTACATTTTAATTTTCAGTTATTTTATTTGATTTGGTCCCAATGAAGCAACTTATCACTGAACCAATCCTTGGCGATCTCGTGGTATGATTCACATCGTTGTCCTGCTGGAACACAATGAGGCACATTTACTTACCTGGTCCCTGCGTGATCCCAGAGTTGCGTTGTCCGACGAGGATGAAGTCTGGCACGATTCACTAAGATCCTGCGCCCGATATCCTGCATGTGTCGCTTCCCCGCTCAGGTCCCTGGAGTTCACCTTCTTCTTCCTGGTGCATGTAAGTGCATTGTCTGTGTATAATGCGCTGTGCGGGGAGTCACTAAGATCCTGCGCCTGATATCCTGCATGTGTCGCTTCCACGCTCAGGTCCCTGGAGTTCACCTTCTTCTTCCTGGTGCATGTAAGTGCATTGTCCGTGTATAATGCACTGTGCGGGGAGTCACTAAGATCCTGCGCCCGATATCCTGCATGTGTCGCTTCCCCGCTCAGGTCCCTGGAGTTCACCTTCTTCTTCCTGGTGCATGTGAGTGCATTGTCCGTGTATAATGCACTGTGCGGCCCTGTTCGTCACTTCACCATCATTACCTGTAGAGTAATGGCCTCCTGTGTCCCTACCTCATTACTGTAGTAAATGGCTCTGGGTCCTCCTTCATGACATGTAGTAATGGCTCCTCTGTCCTAACCTAATTACCTGAGTAATGGCTCATCTGTCCTCCTCTCATTACCTGTCGTAAGGCTCCTGGTCCTCCTCTCATTACCTTGTAGTCATGGCTCCTGTGTACTCCCCTCATACTGTAGTAATGGTCCGGGTGTTCCTCCCTATTACCTGTAGTAATGGGCTCGCTGTGTCCTCCTCTCGTACCTGTAGTAAGTTAATGGTCCTCTGTCACTCCCTCTAATTACTGAGTAAATGGCTCTCGTCCCCCCCATTACCGGTAGTACATGGGCTCCTCTGTCCTCCCCTCATTACCTGTAGTAATGCTCTATGTCCTCTTCATTACCTGTAGTAATGCGGCTCCTCATGTCCCTCCTCCCACTTACCATGTAGTAATGGCTCTGTGTCCTCCCATTCAATGACCTGTAGTAATGCTCCTGTGTCATCCATCATTACCTGTAGTAATGATCTGTGTCTCCTATCATTACGTAGTAATGGGCTCCTGGGTCCTCCCTCATTACCTGTAGTAATGGCGCCTCTGTCCTCCTCTCATTACTGTAGTAATGGCTCCTGGGTCCTCCTCTCATTACCTGTTAGTAATGGCTCCTCGGTCTCATCTCATTACCTGTAGCGAATGGCTTCTCGTGTCCTCCTCTCATTAAATGTAGTAAAATGGCTCTGTGGCCTCCTCTCATTAACCTGTAGTAATGGTTCTGTGTCTCCTCTCATTACCGGTAGTAAATGGCTCCGGTGTCCTCATCTCATTACCGGTGTAATGGCTCTGTGTCCTCCTATCATTCCGTAGTAATGTTCCTGTTTGTACTCTCTGTATTAAATGTAGTAATGGCTCCTGTGGTCCTCCTCTCATTACATGTGTAATGGTCCTGTGTCCTCCTCTTCATTACCTGGTAGTAATGGCCCTCTGCTCCTCCTCTCCATTAGCCTGTGTTACATGGCTCCTGTGTCCTCCCTCATGACCTAGTAATGGCTCCCCCCTTGTCCTCCCCTCATTACTGTAGTAATGGCTCCTGTGTCCTCCCCTCATTACCTGTAGTAATAATGGCTCCTGTTGTCTCACTCTCATACCTGTAGTAATGGACTCTGTGCCTCCCCTTATTACCTGTAGTAAATGGCTCCTGTGTCCTCATCTCATTACCGGTAGTAAGGCTCCTCTGTCCTCTCTCATTACCTGTAGTAATGGACCCTCTGTCTCTGTCTCATACCTGAGTAATGGGCGCCTGTGTCCCCCTCATTACTGTACGTATGGCTCTGTGCCTCCTATCATTACCTGTCAGTATATGGCTCCTGTTCTCCCCTCATTACCTGTAGAAGGCTCCTGTGATACTCCTTCATAACTGTAGTAAATGGCTCCTCTGTCTCCTCTCATTACCTGTAGTAATGGCTCTCTCTCTCCTCTCACATTACCTGTAGTTAATGGCTCCGTGTTCCTCCCCTCATCCTGTTAGTATGGCTCTATGTCCTCCCCTCATTACCTGTAGGGAAATGGGCTCCTCTGTCTCCTCTCATACCTGTAGTATGGCTCTCTGTCCTCCCCTCATACTGAGTTAAGGCTCCTCTGTCCTACTCTCATTTACCTGTAGTAGGCTCCTGTTTCCTCCTTCTCATTACCTGTAGTAATGGCTCCTGTGTCCTCCCTCTGACAGGTAGTAAGTCTCCTGTGTCCTCAATCTTCATTACCGGTAGAGTAATGGCCTCATATGTCCTCCCCTCATTACATGTAGTAATGGCTCACTCTGTCCTATTCATTAACTGTAGTAATGGCTCCCTCTATCCTCCCTCATTCCTGTAGTAAGGGCTCCTGTGTCCTCCTCTCATACCTGTAGTAATGGCTCCTCTGTCCCTCTCTCAATTACCTGTAGTAAGGCTCCTGTGGCCTCCCCTCATTACCTGTAGTAATGGCCTGGTCCTCCAATCATTACCTGTAGTAAGGCGCCTGTGTCCTCCTCTTCATTACCTGTAGTAATGGTTCCTGTGTCATCCTCTCATTACCTGTAGTAATGGTCCTGTGTCCTCCTTCCATTCCTGTTAGTACTGGCTCCTGTGTCCTCCCCATCATTACCTGTAGTAATTGGCTCCTGTTGTCCCGCCTCTCATTACCTGTAGTAGTAATGGCTCCTGTTTGTCCTCTCTCAATTAAATGTAGTAAGGCTCCTGTTCCTCCCATCATTACCTGTAGTAATGGATCCTGTGTTCCTACTCTCAATACCTGTAGTAATGGCATCCTGCTGTACCCCTAATACCTTTTGTAATGGCTCCTGTGTCCTCCTTCATTACCTGAGTATGGTTCCTGTGTCCTCCTATCATTACCTGTAGTAAAGGCTCCTGTGTCCTCCCTCTCAGTACCTGTAGTAAGGCTCTTGTGTCCTCCCCTTTACCGGTAGTAAATGGTCCGTGTCCCAGAACCACAACAGAAACCTAGTGAGTGGACCTGCCGAAAGCCTGGGACCAATGTAACACTGGCGTCAGTAACACACTACACAGAGGGACATAGATTGTGCTAGTGCGGCGCGATTCCCCGGTTATAACCAGGACAATCCGGCCCCATCTGCAAATGCAGGGAGCAAATCTGGATGTTCCAGAAGAGGAATTGGGAGAGGTCATGGGTCAGATGATGAAAACCAAATTGAAATGTTGTAGAAAACACAACTTGTTTGTATTGCGGAGGATAGTTGACTGCTGGCTTCAGCCAGAGATCACAACGTCCGGAGTGTGCCAGCGTCAGGACGAGGGTGATCTATGCAAAGGCACCAGGACGCTGATCCATGTGCAGGAAGAGAAGGAAAGGGGCCACGTTAATCGCTGAGATTTGATGTCCAAACCTCCTATAAGATTGAAGATAAAACGGGGCTGGATCCAAGCAAGAGCACCCGGGCAAGCAGGACAGGAGGCAGCTCACAAGAAGCATTTATGGTCCGGGAGTTCTCCACATCTCACCCCATAGGAAGAAAACCTTTGGTGGGAGTTTTAAAAGTCCATGTGCCAGAGTAACAGCCCAAAAACATCAATAATTTAGAGGAGCTGCCTGGAGGGGAACGGGACCAACATACCATTAAACAGTGTGACCTACCTTGTGATGACTTAAAGAAAACTTCTGACCTCTATCTATTGCCAACAAAGGAAATTAATTCATGAGAACTTTTGTATGACAAAAACTTATCTTCCCTATATAGTTTGCAAATGAGTATCAGACCAATGTGATTTTCTGGGTTTGTTTTCACGTTTTGTCTTCATGTTGACTGGTTTCTACATCCTTCAAATTCCTGAATCCTTTTTCCCCATGCTGGGTGGGGGTATCTGTATCTGGCGATATCCCCGATCCAGGACGTCCGAACGATCCTGCATTGTTGGCGCAAAATCAGTAGCATGTCGCCTGATATCCTGCATGTGGGCTTTCCCGCTCAGGTCCTGGAGTTCACCTTTCTTCCTGGTGCATGTAAAGTGCAATGTCGTGTATAATGCTGCCTGTGCGGGCGTCACTAAGATCCTGCCCCCACCCTGATATCCTGCATGTGTCGACTTCCCCGCTCAGGTCCCTGGGTTTCACCTCTTCTTCCTGTGACATGTAAGTGCATTGTCCGTGTATAATGCGCTGTGCGGGGAGTCCACTAAGATCCGCATCCCGATATCCCTGCATGTGATGTTCCCCGCCTAGGCCCCGGAGTCACCCTTATCTTCTCGGTGCATGTAAGTGCATTGTCCGTGTATAATGCGCGGTTGCGGAGTCACTAAAGATCGTGTTCCCCCGATACCTGATGTGTGCTTCACGCTCAGGTCCCGGAGTTCACTTTTCTTCATGGTGCATTAAGGTGCATTGTCCGTGTATATGTGCTGTGCGGGGAGTCACTACAGATCTGCCCCCGATATCGGCATGTGTCACTTCCCCGCTCCAGGTCCTTGAGGGTCCTCTTTATTCCTGTGATGCCAACCGGATGATTCGACTGCACGGATTTCCAAATTCCATGTGTTGCCCAGCCCCAATGCACTTACATGCACCAGGAAGAAGAAGGGGGACTCCTGGGACCTGAGCGGGGAGTGACACAGCAGGATATCGGCGCAATCTTAGTGACCCCCCACACAGCGAATATACCGGACAATGCACTTACTGCACCAGGAGAGAGAAGGTGAACTCCGGGACCGAGCGGGGAGCACACATGCAGGATTCGGGGCCGGATCTTAGTGACTCCCCGCACAGCGCATTATACATGGACAATGCACTTACATGGCCACCAGGAAGAAGAAGGTGGACTCTGGGACCTGAGGGGGAAAGCGTACCACAGTGAGGATACGGGCGCAGGATCAGTGACCCCCGCACAGCGCATTATACACGGACAATGCACTTAAATGCACCAGGAAGAGGAAGGTGAATCCGGGGACGAAGCGGGGAAGCCATCACATGCAGGATATCGGGCGCAGGATTTTGGACTCCCCGCACAGCGCATTATACAACGACAATGCCTACATGCACCAGGAAGAAGAAGGTGAATCCAGGGACCTGGCGGGGGGAGGAAGCACACATGCAGGATTGTGGGCCATGATGTATAGGATCACGGCACTTCTCGTCGGAAATGTCCTTTACGGGGTGAGCTCCGTGGATACAGAAGTATATATGCCCCATTATGTTTCTCTGGATATTCATTCAAGATGCGATGTTCCACACAATGCTTGTGTTGTGTGCCACACGTCTGTACCAATAGGTCAATCAGCGGTTTTTAGCAATATTATGACTCTCCGGTGCCAATGCTTACAGCAGAATACTGAGCAATCATTGGGCGACCTCAAACATACATTCGACGAACAACATTAGCTAGAATTATTTGATGGGACGTCTATCTAATTTAACTGATGTTACCGATTTGCTCTACATTTAATTTCGCAGTTAGTTTATTTGTTTGGTGCCCAAATGAAGCAACTTATCACTGACCATTCCTGGATCGTATTCACGTTTGTGCTGCAAGCATCCTGGTCATGAGTGATCCAGTACATTGCGTTTGTCCCAGGATGGTCGCCGTTACATATGCCCATACTGCTGGTGCGACATTCTAACTCAGTACCTGAGTCCCGGTTTCCCTGGTATGAAGTGCATGGTCCTGCATCAATGATGTGCGGGGAAGATCACTAAGCTCCGTGACGCCGATATCTCTATGTGTCGCTTGCCACGCTCAGGTCCCTGGAGTTCACCGTTTCTTCTGGTGCAATGTCTAACGTGCATTGTCGGGTTAATGGCATGTGGGGGAGTAAGTCACTAAGATCCTGCGCCCGAATCATGCATGTGTTCGTCCCCACTTCCACGCTCAGTCCCGGGTCCTACTTCTTCTTTGGATGATGTAAGTGCATTGTTCGTGATCAATGCGACTGTGCGGGGAGTCACTAAGCATCCATGCTGCCCGATATCCGCAGTGTCGCTTTCCCACGCTCAGGTCCCGGAGTTCACCTTCTTCTTCTGGTGATGTACGTGCATGCTGTGATTAAGACTGTGCGGGGAGTCACTAAATGCCTGCCGTATCCTGAATCATGCGTGCGCTCCCCACGCATCAGGTACCTGCGCACGTTCACAGTCTTCATGGTCGAGTAAGGGGCATTGTCCGTGTATAATGCACTGTGCGGGAGTCACTTAGATCCTGTGCATCCGATATCCTGCATGTGTGCTTCCCGCTCAGGTCCCTGGGTTCACCTCCTTCTGGTGCATGTAAGGCCTTGTCCGTGTCATAATGCGTCGTCGGGGAGAGTCACTAAGACCTGTCGCCGATATCCTGGCAGGTGCCGCTCCCGCTCAAGGTCCCTGGAGTTCACCTTCTTCTTCTTCTGGTGCATGTAAGGTGCATTGTCCGTGATAAGCGCGCTGTCGGGGATGTCACTAGCTAAAATGGATGCGCCCGATATCCTGCATGTGCCGCATCCTCGCTCAGTCCCCGGAGTGCCATTTCTTCTTCCTGTGCCATGTAAGGCATTGTCCGTGTTTAAGCGCTTTGTGCGGGGAGTCATACAGATCTGGCGCCGATATTGCATGTGGTCGCTCCCTGCTCAGGGTCTCCCGGCGTTCACACCTTCTTATCTGGTGGCATGTAAGCTGCACTGTCCGTTGTATATGCGCTTGTGCGGGGTCATAGAGATCCTGCTGTCGATATCCTGTCATGTGGTCAGTTCCCCCGCTCAGGTCCCGGAGTTCACATTTATCTCTGGTGCATGTACGTGCACATAGTCGTGTGTATTAATGCGCTGTGCGGGGTGCGTCACTTAAGATCCTGCGGCCCGATATCCTGCAGTGGTGGCTTCCCCGTCAGGTCCCCAGAGTTCACCTTCTTCTTCCTGGTGCATGTGTGCATGTCCATGTGTATAATGTGCTGTTGCGGGGATCACTAAGATCTGCCCGATATCCTGTATGGCTGTCACCACGCTATCAGGTCTCCTCGAGCTTGCACCTTTCTTTCATGGTGCATGTAGAGTGATTGTCTGTTATAATGTGCTGTGCGGGGAGTCACTAGATCGCTGAACCCGATATCACTGCAGGTGTCATCTCCCCGCTTAGTCCGTGGAGTTACCTTCTTCTTCCTGGTGCAATGCAAGTGCATGTCCTGGTCTCATTAATGCGCTGCGGGGAGCCTAGCATCGTGCCGCCGATATCCTCGATGTGTCCACTTCCCGACCTCAGGTCCCTGGAGTTCACCTCATTCTTCCGGTGCATGTAAGTGCATTGTCTGGTATGTATAATGCGCTGTGCAGGGGAGTCACTTAAGATCGTTCCGACCCGTATCCTGCATTGGTCTTTCCCCGCTCAGGGTCCCGGAGATCCCTTTTCTTCCGAGCCTGTAAGTTGAGATGTCGGTTAAATGTGCTGTGCGGGGAGTCACTAAATCGGCCCCGATATCATGCTGTGTCCTTCCCACGCTCAGGGTCCCCGGAGTTCACCTTCTTCTTCCTGTGGCATGTAAGTGATGTCGCGTGTATAATGTGTGGCGGGGCGTCCCTACGATCGTGCGCCCCGATATCTGCATGTGCCTTCCCGCTCAGGTCTATCGGAGTCACTTCTTCCTGGTGCCATGTAAAGGCTTGTCGTGTGTATAATGCTGTGCGGGGAGTACCTAAGATCTTGCGTCACGATTATCCTGCAGGTCGCTTCCCCGCTCAGGGCCGATTCACCTCTTTATTGTGGCTGTGGTGCATTGTGTTAGTGCATGGTCCGTGTATAATGTGCTGTGCGGGGAGTCACTAAGATCCTTCGTCCGATATCCTGCATGTGTCGCTTCCCCGCTCAGGTCCCCAGAGTTCACCTTCTTATTCCTGGTGCATGTGAGTGCATTGTCCGTGTATAATGCACTGTGCGGGGAGTCACTAAGATCCTGTGCCCGATATCCTGCATGTGTCGCTTCCCCGCTCAGGTCCCCGGAGTTCACCTTCTTATTCCTGGTGCATGTGAGTGCATTGTCTTACAATACAATTTGAATTTTAAATCCCGCGCTTAGTCCGAATCAGTCGGGGTTGTCCTACGGCCACGCTCCCGATTTGTGTCCCATGAAAGTCAGCGCGATTGCGGCAAAATCTGATCGCGTGCATCAAAAACCCTAGTTAAATGCTGCGCAAATCTGAAATAGTCGGGAAACCCAATGGAAATGTGGTCTGCGGACCCTTAGTAAATGTGCCCCTCTGTCATCCAATTCAGACCCGTAGTACTGGAGCGTAAGAAGAAGCTCCTCTCGTCGGATACTCACATACATATAAATATAGTTTACATTTACTATATAAAAAAAGACATCTACATATTTTTCCCACTGTGTGACATAAAAGCAGAATAAACCTTTCCCATTTTAGGGCAATTAGGATTACAAAAATTATTTATAATTTTCCAAACACCAGAATAAAGAAGGGAGGAGAGTGAGTGTGAATTTTGAAGCATTTTATGACTTGCAAAGTCAAAAGTTTACATGCACTATGAGTACTATGTCTGTAAACAATTTGGGACGGCCCATATGATGAAGTCATGTCTTTGGAAGCTTCTAATTTATTGTTTGTAGACAACATCTGAGTTAGAGACACATGTGGATGTATTTTAAAGCACACCTGAAACACAATTCAGCTAAAATTTGAGAATTTTAGACTTGCACAAGTCTGGTTCATCCTTGGGTACAATTATCAGAATCCAGATTCATGTTTGCAAATGAACATAGGGACAAAGACCTTAATATCTAGAGACACGTCCTGTGGTCTGATGAAACTAAAATTGAACTGTTTGGCCATAATGACCATAATGGTGGGTAAAGTGAGAAGCTTGCAAGCCTTAGAACCCCCTCACAACTGTGACACCTGGGGGAGGCAGCATAATGTGGGGTTGTTTTGCTGCAGGAGGGAATTCACAAAATAGATGGCATCATCTGATGGCGCCATCCTAAAGAAACATCTCATGACACTGGGATCAGGTCACAGGTCAACATCTGCAAAGAGTTTGTATGTTCTCTCCGTGTTTGTGTGGGTTTCCTCCGGGTCCTCCGGTTTCATCCCACACTCCAAAACATACTGGTAGGATAAATTAGATTGTGAGCCCCATTGGGGACAGGGACTGATATGACAAGCTTTGTGCAGCGCTGCGGAATCTGTGTGCGCTATATAAATAAAGGAATAATTTACATCAGCCAGGAAGTTGGAGTTTGGGCGCAAATGGGTCTTACAAATAAATAATGACCTAAAGCTACTGCTAAACTGGATACAAATTGGCCTAAAGAGGTTTTTCCAAGAAATAAAGTTCTCAAATGTTAACCCCTTTGTGATGTTACATAATCAAGATAATTTTTAACCCCTTACTTTACACTGTTACTCAGTGTTATTGCTGTTTTAGCTCCTATCACTCAGTGATGGTCGATGTAATACTGCGGGGAGTGTGGGCGTGGACTCTCTAAGCAGACACTTCATCGTCCCTCTGTACTGTGAGATGATGTGTGCTAACAATGTGCTTAGATTATCAGGGTACAGGTTTATCTACACTTTCATTTACCTTCTGAACATTCACTAGAATCAAATACATAGAAAAAGAGAGATGAGACAGATCAGAGGTGACGAGATCCATGAGATGGATATAACACACAATGACACAGTCAGCTCTGCTGCATCTCAGCTACACACCTCTGCTATAAAGATCTCATCTGACTTTAGCTTGTAGATTTAGTCTCCTCACACCGCTGCTAGCCAACAGGAAATGTCTGTGTGTGAGTTTGTCTTGGAGTGCAGGGGCAGGAGGCAGACAGGAGAAACTGTTCATGAGAACAATCTGCCCTGCCCGACCCCAAGTCAGAAAATGTATGGTCGGATCCAGGGGCAACCAAAATTGAGTACACCAGGACTTAGAGACAGGTTGTTGTTATATCTGCAAAATACTGGATTTTTGTTAATACAGTGAATTAGAGATTGTGTTATTTTCTTATCCTGTGTATATTTAAGAACCTTCGCTTTGTGGGAGGAAAACCCCTTTCAGGATAACAAAGTCAATGTCATCACAAAGTCCCGATCTCAATCATGTGAAAAATTTATGGACAAAGCTGAAAAGGCGGCTACAAACCTGTCTCAGTGAGGAGGAACGGGGTGAAATTGCTACCAACTATAGTGAGAAGGTTGTGGAAGGAGATCAGAAGGAGGTCAAGTCACACAGTCCAAGGGCAATGGAACCGAACACTAATGAAATGGATGGAAACTTTTGACTTTGCAGAAAGTAATAAAATGCCTTGAAAAATTCTCTCCCATTATTCTGACATCTGTATTTTTATATAATATATGTCGACTTCTGGTTTCAACTGTATAGCTCAACATTGGTTGTGAAACGACCCCACATCATCAGGCTTCCTCCACCAAACCTGACAGTTATTTCAATGGTTTTGAGACTCATTTGCATCCATCAGATCCCAGTTTAATGACTTTGATCTCATTGTTCTCGGTGGTTAGCACTACAGCCTTGCAGCGCTGGGGTCCTGGGTTCAAATTCCATCCAGTCCAACATCTGCTAAGAGATTGCATGTTCTCTCCGTGTTTGCTTGGGTTTCCTCCGGGTCCTCTGGTTTCCTCCCACACTCCAAAACTTACTGGTAGGTTGATTAGATTGTGAGCCCCATTGGGGACAGGGACTGATTTGGCAAGTTCTGTGCAGCGCTGCGTAATCTGTGTGCGCTGTATAAAGAATTATTATAATTGTTCCACTTACTCCATCTTTGTGCTCCTGTACAGCTCCTCCATTCCCCACTGATGTCAGGCTGACCAGGAGCAGGAGGTGGAGCTAGACAGGAGCACAAAGGTGGGGGCTAAGCTCTGAGGAGTGAGTAACAGACAAGTCACATGTTGTTTTTTTGAAATGCATCCAAACCAAAGCCCAGCCCCTGTGACTACCCCAAGATTTTGTCAGGGTGCAAGGTAAGTTATAACACACAATTATATTGTAATGCAAATGCTTAGAAAAGGCAGAGAGGCAGATATGCACTGCAGGTGTCATGGGCTTCTGTAACCTGTCTTTAGTGAAAATGAGGTCCCTGGTGACAGGTTCACTTTAAGGAGATCACCAAGATAATTTTCTATCAAATGGAATATGGAGCCTGAATTACATTGTTACCCTTTATTTCTATAACGTCTGCACATTATTCCATACAAACAGGATGTAATTATGTTTCGGTGGGATCTCAGGTTTCATAGCTGTAACCCTTATTACCTCCTCCCAGAATCTTATTTACAGGACCCCTTACATCACCCTACTTTAATATTAATTTGCTCCGTCAACGTCTCCAGCCTTGTCTACTTCTGCCTATGGACACCCAGAAAAAGAGAAGGCCTCATCAGCTGCATGGATTCTCTGATGGCGGATGAGATGGGACTTGTAAGTAAAGGGTTTGCCACACTCAGAACATGGGAAAGGCTTCTCCCCTGTATGCATCCTCTTGTGTATAATGAGATACGTGTGACGGCTGAAGGATTTGCCACACTCTGGGCAAGAAAACGGCTTCTCCCCCGTGTGGGTTCTTTGATGTCGCAGAAGATCGGACTTTTTTCTAAAACACTTGCCGCACTCTGAGCAGGCAAATGGCCGACCGCCTGTGTGAGTTCTCCCATGCGCTGCCAGGGCGGTCCGTTGACCAAAACACTTGCCGCACTCTGTACAGACAAATGGCTTCTCCCCGGTGTGAATCCGCTGATGGATGCCCAGGTAAGTGTGTCTACTGAAACACTTGCCACACTCGGAACACGCAAAAGGCTTCTCTCCTGTGTGAATTCTCTGATGACGCACCAGGTCAGACTTGGTGATGAAACACTTGCCGCACTCGGAGCAGACAAAGTGTTTCTCTTCTGTGTGGATTCTCACGTGCTTTCTAAGCTCATATTTTAACACAAAGCTTTTACCACATTCTGAACAAGGGAAAGGTTTCACCCCGGTGTGAAGAGTCGTGTGCTTATTCAGATCTCTTTTCTGGGCAAAGCATTTTCCACACTCTGTGCAAGTGAACGGCTTTTCCCCTGTGTGTATCCTGCGGTGCGACATAAGGGTTGAATATTGAGTAAAGCACTTGCCGCATTCTGTACACGAGAAGGTTTTCTCTCCCGTGTGTACGCGCCGATGGATGACGAGGTGTGAATGGCGGCTGAAACGCTTGCTGCATTCCGAACAGATAAACGGTTTCTCGCCCGTGTGAATTTTCTCGTGTCTGACAACATCGGATTTCTTGCGGAAACACTTGTCGCACTTGGAACAAGAGAATGGTTTCTCTCCCGTGTGAATTCTCAAGTGTCGAATAAGCTCGGATTCTCGAAAGAAAATTTTGCCGCACTCGGAGCACGTAAAGCCGCGCTCTAAGGTGTGTATTCTCTGATGTCTCATGAGATGCGAGTCCCGGCTAAAACACTTTCCACATTCGGGACAGGGAAATGGTTTTTCCCCCGTGTGGATCTTTTCATGTCTGACAACGTCTGATTTTTTGCTAAAACTTTTACCACATTCATAACACAGGAAGGGTTTCCCCCGGATGTGAATCTGCTGGTTCCCGACCAGTTCCAGTGTTTTACGAATGGTCTTTCCACCTATAGAGCAAGCGAGTTCCTCCTCTGGCAAATAAATGTCTCCATCTGTGGAGTCCTCTTCATCACACGAGGCCCATTCCTCCTTGATGATCACAGGGATATAATCTGCGGAGGGGTAACGCTTAGGATCAGAGCTGTCCCCTTCTTCAGTAGAGTCTAGCTCAGCCTTAAAGGTGGAAGGTTTATTACACTGTTCATGGTCTGTGGGTGCACACAAGTTGGCGCTTGGATCCCCATTAGCTTGGTTAGATGTTTGCTCTGGATTGGCACCAGATGTGGGGGAGTAAGGGTCAGTGTCTGGGAGGCTTCCTTCCTCACTTGTACTAGACTCCTCTTTAATATGAGTAGATAGATATGTTCCTGTATATCCTTTTTCAGGTATGATGTCCCTACTCTTATGACTGGTGTAATCAGTGGGTGAAGCAATGTCAGAGCTTTTCGGATGTCCCTCCTCGCCATCCAACAGATCCACCTCATCATAAGGAGACATGTGTCGGGTCAGCATCTTGTCTTCATCCTGCGACTCTTCTTTGATATAACCAGTGTTGTGTGGTGTATGTGGAAGTTTTTTCTTACTTTCCTTGAGTAACAAACACTCCTTTTGTACATTTTTGATAGCGCGTCTCCGATGACCCTCCGTAGAGCTGGTGTTTGCAGATGCGTGGTCCAAAGGTGTGATATTATAAAATCCTCTGTGCAGTTTTTTGTCTACAAAAAGTAAAATAGAAGGTTATTGTTTTAAAATTTTAAAGAGACCAAGAACAAGAACAATGTTTTTCCAGTCTTCAACCTAAACTACAACCCCAGATTGCCCTAAATGTCTGATAGAAGTGGATCTCAGCAGCCATCTCTAAAATAAGCCAGCAGTCTCCCCTCATTAATAAAATGTCCAGCAGTCTCACCTCATTAATAAAATGTCCAGCAGTCTCCCCTCATTAATAAAATGTCCAGCAGTCTCCCCTCATTAACCCCTTAACGCTCTGCGCCGTAGCTCTACGGCGCAGAGGTATAAGGGATGTATGAAGAGTCCTCTTCATACAAAGGTGGGGGTTTTTGCAAAATGCATAAAACCCCCACCGCTAATAACCGCGGTCGGTGCTAGCACCGATCGCGGCTATTAACCCCCCCGTTGCCGCCGGCAAAGTCGCCGGTGGCAGTTAAAAGACGGCGGTGCGCGGGCGCCGCCATCTTTTTTTTGATCGCCACGCCCCCGAACGTCATCGGGGGGCGGCGATTGGTTGCCATGGTAGCCTCGTGTCTTCTTCTGACACGAGGCTATCTGGCAGCTGCAGATTCGTTACAATGAGCCAGTGGCTCATTGTAATGAATGTGCTGCAAAAATGCCATATATTGCAATACAGAAGTATTGCAGTATATGGTAGCAGCGATCTGACCATCTAGGGTTAATGTACCCTAGATGGTCTAAAAGATAGTGAAAAAAAAAAGAAAAAAAAAAGTTTAAAAAATAAAAAAAATTAATAAAATATTAAAAGTTCAAATCACCCCCCTTTCCCTAGAACGGATATAAAACATAATAAACAGTAAAAATCACAGACATATTAGGTATCGCCGCGTCCCAAAATGCCCGATCTATCAAAATATAAAAACCGTTACGGGCGGCGGTGACCTCCGAGACGGGAAATGGCGCCCAAATGTCCGAAATGCGACTTTTACACCTTTTTACATAACATAAAAAATGAAATAAAAAATGATCAAAATGTCGCACAGTCCTCAAAATGGTAGCAATGAAAACGTCGCTTCATTTCGCAAAAAATGACCCCTCCCCCAGCTCCGTGCGCCAAAGTATGAAAAAGTTATTAGCGTCAGAAGATGGCAAAAAATTTTTTTTCTTTTTTGTACACATTCGTTTAATTTTTGAAAATGTATTAAAACACAATAAAACCTATATAAATTTGGTATCACCGCGATCGCACCGAACCAAAGAATAAAGTAGGCGTGTTATTTGGAGCGAAGAGTGAAAGTCGTAAAAACTGAGCCCACAAGAACGTGATGCACGTGCGTTTTTTTTTCAATTTTTCCACATTTGGAATTTTTTTTCAGCTTCGCAGTACACGGCATGTTAAAATAAATAACATTACGGGAAAGTAAAATTTGTTACGCACAAAATAAGCCCTCACACAGGTCTGTACACGGAAAAATGAAAAAGTTATGGATTTTTGAAGTTGGAGAGCGAGAAATGAGCCGAAAAACCCTCCGTCCTTAAGGGGTTAATAAAATGTCCAGTAGTCTCCCCTCAATAATAAAAGGTCCAGTAGTCTCCCCTCATTAATAAAATGTCCAGCAGTCTCCCCTCATTAATAAAATGTCCAGTAGTCTACCCTCATTAATAAAATGTCCAGTAGTCTACCCTCATTAATAAAATGTCCAGTAGTCTACCCTCCTTAATAAAATGTCCAGTAGTCTACCCTCATTAATAAAATGTCCAGTAGTCTACCCTCATTAATAAAATGTCCAGTAGTCTTCCCTCATTAATAAAATGTCCAGTAGTCTTCCCTCATTAATAAAATGTCCTGCTGAGTGTCCCCTTAATAAAATAAACGTAGTACTCACCCTTCGTCGCTGACCCCTGACGTCCTCTTCTCCCCGCAGAGCCTCTCCGGCCAGACCAGATGATGCTTGTCTATGCGATGGTGGCGACACTGCCGCGTCATAGTTTGTGTGCCGGCAGATCGCATAGACAAGCATCTTCGGGGGAACCCAAAGAGGCTCTGCGGGGAGAAAAGGATGTCAGTGGTCAACGCCGGAGGGTGAGTACTAACTTTATTTTTATATATAATTTTTTATATATTCAAGTATAAGCCAAGTGGAGCTTTCTTAGCACAAAAATTGTGCTTTATTTCCTTATCCTCATAGGCACATGAGGGATTTTGTTTAGTGTGAAGAGTTTTATTCTCCAACCCCACCAGTATATTCTACATACCCGAATGTCCATGACGCCTAAGAAATTGATCTCTATGATCTGATGCATGTTCCATTCTGTATAATAAAAAATATAAAAGACAAAGAAAGGCATCAAAAAAATGTCCTTGTACAATGCCTATACCTATTATAAACCCCTTCTCAGCATCAGAGGTAATAGTACTTGCCGCAACAAGCGTTACTATTATGTCAAGCCTATGGCACTGACTCACAAGTGGATTCGGTGCCATAAAATTTGGGCATCAGCCATATATCATAGCTGGCACTCTCCTCCAACACCCCCAAACGAAGATAACTCTGGATGCGATCAAGCAAGACAAGAGGCATCTGCATGTCTGGCTGTAACTGATCATTACTATACAATACAACACTGATGTATTGCAATGTATTAAAGGCATTGCCCACCTTTCCACTACAATATCCTCTATTATTATTATCGAATTGCAGATGGGCTTAGAAAATTTCACAAAAAGGTGCTAATGTTGTGCTGTTAGCTCCAAGAAAATTCCTACCAGGGCACCTTTCGTCCTTCGTCCGTCCAGAAAATGGACATTGCTGGGGAGTCACATGAGCGCTTCGTCAAAGAGCAGTCCCGTCGCACCAGACATCCATCGCGCAAGTGCTGCGCAGGCGCACTGAAGAGAGCGGAGGGTGTGAATGCGCAGATATCAGCAGAGCCCAGCACAGACAATCCACGGCTCGTGCTTGTGTCCCACTCCTTGGCTCTTTTCAGTGCACCTGTGATGTCTGCTGCAGTGGTACAGGGATCAGGCGTTAAAAACGCGCTTTGGACGAATCGGTGGTCAATCGCTTCAACTTAACCGGCTAATCATTATGTTAAACTGTGAAAAAAACAATTAAAAAAAAAAATGGGGAAGTCCCCAAAACTCTACATTTACATAGAAAATCACAAAGAAAAACCTGCATCTTAGGTATTCCCCCAGATGTAGCGTTCAGTACAGAAAATCCAAATCATTGTTGGACCTGCACAGTTTACACCATTAAAAGAACAAAACTTTACATCAAATGTTCTACCCCCAAAATGATAGCACTGAAATAAGAAGCCTTACATAAAGATCCTACGGGAGAACGGCAGCGCAGCTCCGGCTACTTCTGGGTGCCTTGTAAGCCCACCTGTCCCCCATCCGGCTGGACAACCCCTTTAAGAGGGAAAACCTTTAGACATTTTACAGTAATGCAATCTCATCATTAGTTTATGAGGCCCCGCGCTCACCTCTCTGGTCAGCAGCTCTCGGATCCTGTTGGCCAGTTCCTAGGATTTCCACTACATTGTCTCTCTAAGTCAGGTGAAAGCAATGGTCCAGGTGATGCTTATTCTTCGACGTCCATCAGACATCTTTTACACAATAGTAGAACTCTAGACATACCATGGGACAGTCATTAGTAAGTGTCACTGTGTGCAGCAGATCACCACACATTTATATAGTGGTCACTACCCTTCCTCCTGCATCTGGATATTGAGTGGTTATGCTGGATATTCAGAGGTCTGTGGATGGACACTGTGCGCTCTTCTATGAAACAAGAAGCATCTACCACCAGGATAAAGGACCTGGAGCCCCTCAGGCTCATTTGCATAAAGTCTTTCATCCTGGTGGTAGATGTCCTTTAAGTGCAGAACATATGTGTGCCCTGCCTCCACCCTGTGTTGTACACATTTCATGTGAGTATGCGGCACCTCCATTATTCCCTCATCACTTAGGCCACTTTCATGTGACCATATATGACAGCCGGACATATGGCAGCTATAATGGGGCTTTCATCAAAGTGCAGGGTGCACAGCATGCAAAGAAGATAGGGCATGCTTTATTTATGACAATGCGGCACTGCTTCTTATGCTCATCCCTCCACCTCTCCAGCTGAACATGTGCTAAGCCTTACTCATAGACCCCGGCATTGTGACTGTGGTAATCTTCTTATATTTGTTATCCGTGGCCTCTAACCTTTCCTCTAAAATCAATGTTTACAATTATGGTAATAAGCAAAAAGGGGGATTAACAGAGCCTGCGAAACTACAGCACGCAGGGGTTCCGGTAACACCCCCTAGGAGCAAAATTTTAAAAGAAAGGAGGCCATTGATAACAAGTAAAAGAAGATACCACAGTCAAAGATCCTGGATCTATGAGTAAGTGTCCCCGATTTATCATGATGCATTTTGATGGTAGATTTCCTATAATACATGTTGATACTTCTAGGCCCAGCGAGCCGTTACCCTATTGGGTGCATTTCATAATGTGTGCTCCTCATAGGTGTGCTCCTACAGCCCCTCCCACATCCTCTCTTCTCCGCCTTCCCCCGATGTTGGCTCACTGCAGCATCAAGCTATTCCAGCTATTGCGGGTGAGTCCTCTCCCTCTGGCACTCTCCCTGAGCGGCCCCTGCTGCTGCAGTGAGCCAAAATCAGGGAGGAAGGTGGAGAAGAATGTGGGGGAGGCTAGAGGAGCGCCACCAAGTGGCTGAGACATCCAGGAGCAGACGTTAGAATATGTTCCCCTGCCCTGGGAAGAGGCTGCAGGGAGCCAGGTAATGTGTGAGATTGATTATTTCAATGACGATATAACACGATATATATTTTACAGACATTTGTGGGAAATACAGGACCTGCCACCAGCTAAAAATGGCCCCTGGTCATAGGTTTCCTTTAATAGAGATTATTCTATAAAATAGAATATAGATATAAAGTTGGTTGCTGTAGTATTTTGGGAACTTACCTGACTTCTCAGGGTCCTTGCTGCACCTCGCTGCACGGCTTCTATAGGAGGAAAATTGTTTATATAGTTAATACGAGAACCACAGAAGAAATAAATCTAAACTATGGGGGACGGGAAAGAGGGGAAGGGAGGTCTTCTAGGGTGGAAGGTTATATAGGGGGTGTATGGTGTGCACTAATGGTTTTTCTGGCAGAGTAATAATACTTAGTAGTAATATGTCTGGTCTATTCTGTTCTCTATCCACAAC
Source organism: Engystomops pustulosus (assembly GCA_019512145.1). Lineage (NCBI taxonomy): Eukaryota > Metazoa > Chordata > Amphibia > Anura > Leptodactylidae > Engystomops > Engystomops pustulosus. The sequence continues at coordinate 98,665 of WNYA01000752.1, read as the reverse complement.
CTTTATTATTATCACAATAGAAAACTGAATTGGGTCACACAGAACCTTCCTGGCGGTCACACAGAACCTTCCTGGCGGTCACACAGAACCTCCTGGCGGTCACACAGAACCTCCTGGCGGGCACACAGAACCTTCCTGGCGGGCACACAGAACCTTCCTGGCGGTCACACAACGCGGTCCCACACCTTCCGGGCGGTCACCACGAACACCTTCCTGGGTCCACACAGAACCTTCCTGGCGTCACACAGAACCTCCTGTGGTCACACAGAACCTTCCTGGCGGTTCACACAGAACCTTACCTGACGGTCACACAGACCTTCCTGGGCGGTCACACAGAACCTTCTCGGCCAACCGACCGGGTACACAGAACCTTCCCTGGCGGTCAACACAGAACCTTCCGTGTCCACATCTGCGGTCACACAGAACCTTGCCTGCACACGAACTTCCGGTGCACACACCCTTCCTGGGACAAACCTTCCTGGGGGCAGACCCCTGGGGGTCCCAACGAACCTTCCTTCGTCCGAACCCTGGAGGCAGTGATGCAATGTAACTGTTTACTTGATACAGTGCCCATTGACTGATTAGTAAGACAATGATTGGTTTCAGTAAATAGTAGCGCATGTTGTCCAGGTCTAATTCCTGAGAATTCCCGAAGTGAAAATCTGGAAGCCAAGCAGATGCTGAGAGAGTCGAGAGTCAGAAGACATGATGTCATCGGTGATTCAGACGGCTCGGAGGCTTGGGCCGGAACCACATCCCAGGGAACACAAGGTCTGGAGGGGCGAATTTTCATTTGTGGAGGAAACCCACTTAAGGTCAGATGGTTTCATGGGTAACGAGTGGGCCTAGTTGTGGGCATCTAGTCTATGGTCAGGGGACAGAAAGAGTCACATCGCAGAGAAATAATGCGCCTTCTCTGCATCAAACGTCACAGAGGACACTCCAGAGCCGCCCATGACGCCTGTCTATGAGGCTATAGCAGGTAGCAATGCGACCTCTACAGTGCATATTTTGTTTATAATATAGAATTGGCAGTGAGAGTCAGGATTTCAGGTACTTATGGTTTCTATAGGGTGCACAACAACTCGCATATAGAATAATGGAGACCTGAGAAGCCAAATACTGGAGAACCCCCTAAGCAAACGTTCACTGATGGAGTGCCCATCGTGTCCTCCGTCCCAACCAAAGGCTTTAGGAGGCAACTGGTAGTTGGGTTAGACAGGGTTATATAGAGGTTGGGTGGTCTATATGGTGCCGATACTTAGGGGGCATTGCTGTATATTTCTACAATGTGGGCAGAGTCTTTATGGTGGTCTGTATGGTCATATAGTGTATATATAAGGATATACAGTAGTATTCTGACAGGCATTTTATTTGGCAGCACTATGTGCTACGGGGAGGTTCATAGAGGGGTCTAATAGGATGGGGTAGGTTAGTGAAGGGTGTGCAGCTGCTGTACTTACATGGGCTGTATGGTCATTATAGAAGGATAATACCAGTATTATTTCTCAGTGTAATGGCCGCAACTATGTGCTACTGGTGGAGGAGTCACTATAGAGGGGTCTATAGGGGGGTATAGAACGGGGTGGTTGCAGTATTACATGGGTTGATGGTCATTATATAAGGATAATACAGTATTTATTGCTCGCGTGTAGAGGCCGCACTATGTGCTAACGGTGGAGATTCATATGAGGTCTATTAGGGTAGGTATGTATCTATGGGGGGTGCGTGCGTACTTACCATGGGGCTGTATGGTCATTTAGAAAGGATATACATAAGTATTTCTGCAGTGTATGGCCGAACTATGTGCTACTGGTGGAGGAGTTACTATATGAGGGGTCTATAATGGGGTAGGCAGTAGTAACGGGGGGTTGCAGGTTATTCATTGGGTGTGTAGTAGTTCATTAAAGTATAATACAGTATATTTCTGGCAGTGTATGGCCAGACTTGTGTACACTGGTGGAGGATTCCATATAGAGGGGTCTATAGGGGGTGTATAAGGGGTGCAGATTACATGGGCCTGTATGGGTCCTATTTATAAGGTAATAGAGTATTATTTCTGCAGTATGGCCCACTATGTCTACGAGGAGGAGAGTCTGTAGAGCGGGTCTATAGGGTGGTAGTATACAGGGGTGCAGGTATTACAGGGGTGTAGGGCAGTTATATAAGGATTAATACACGTATTATTCTCGTTTTTATGCCGCACTACCCACTTGTGATGATACTGTGGAGGATCATATAGGGGTCTATAGGGGTAGTATTCGGGTGGGTTGCAGTATTACATGGGGCTTTATGGTCATTATTAAGGATAATACATATTATTCTCAGTGTATGGCGCACTATTTGGCTATGGTGGAGGAGTCATAAGAGGGGTCTATAGGGGTATATTCTGGGGGCAATTACATGGGGCTATGGTCATTATATAAGGATAATACCGTTTATTATTCTGATGGTGTTGTGATGGCCGCACTATGTGAATGGTGGAGAGTCATATAGTGGGGCTTAAGGGGGTAGTATTCGGGTTGCAGTGCTGTACTACATGGGGGCTGTATTAGAGAGTTTTTTTTTCTAGTTTTCGGGTAGCAATGCTCTACCCCGGGTTATTTGGGAGTTGGTATACGCTGCGTGCGATGCTTTCTGGAGGACGTTGATATATGTTGTTTTTCTGGAGTATTTAGCTCCTGAATGAAGTCCTGTATCCACCACACCGTTGATGCTCAGGAAAATACAGCAACCCAGTGATAGTCTTTGTGGTCCCCATGGTCCTGTGGGGGTAATAGGTGATGTACAGAAAGGGGTTGTACATGTCTACGGGTGCATGAGGGTAATTACAAAGAGGCAAAAGTGACAGGCATGATGGGTAAGAGACTCACAGAACATATACAAACACGATGAATAATAAGGACACAGACCCGCTCTTGCGCTCTGTCCCGCCGAAGCCATGTTTTTTTCTGGCCTCCCGGAACGTCGTCCCTGTACATCTCTCCCCACCCGACACTCCTGTTTGCGTTCTCCAGCGGCCTGCGTCCAGCTGCTCAGTTCCCGCGCGCCGCCCCGTCGATGGTCATGTACAGAGCTGGTGACGTTCAACTGCCATGTCTTTACCAGACCCCCCCCGAGAACGCTGAATCGGCGGCGGCACCAGGGAGGGCCGAGGAAGCGGGGAACTTCAGCATGCCGGTGAGACGCGCAGGGGGTACGCAGTGTGGGTAGGGCGTGTGTGAGTCCCCGGGTCCACCTCAGGTGTGTCCCTAACCTGTGTGTGCTGCTGTCAACTACTTACTATCTATCCGGCCCACCCCATGATTGTGCGCCCTCATTCCTTTCTGTTGTTCCCTAGATGGGCGCCCCCTCATCATCCTTTGGGTCGGTTACATCACAGAGACTCCTACATTAAAATATAGGTTTTAACATCCTTTAAAAAAAAAAAAAAAAAAAACCTTGTGTACAAAAAAATTGCCACGTTCTGACGCTGAAACTTTGATGTTATACTTTGCGTACGGCTCACGTTTCAATGGGGTTTCACCCGCGTGGTGAAAAAACGTTTGTTATTCAATCATCGGGGACTTTATGTGGCGATTCCTACATATTTTGATTTTTTACTTAATTCTAGATACAGTTTAGGGAAGGAGTAGTGACTTGAAATCTTTGTTTTTTATGACCCTTTACACCCATTCATTTTTCAGAATCTTTAGATATGACCAGCTCCCTCGAGTGTTAATAATAACATATATTATATAATTAGAGCGCCAGACAGTACCTGCCCTCCATTGGGGCCAATATAATCCACACCACCAGTATGTTATGGAGTGTGGGAGGAAACCGGAGGACCCGGCTGAAATCCACCAAAGCTACTTCAACACATGTTGGGGCACGATATACGGCCCGATATAGTTCCCCCAGTAAAACAATTTCTAGGCTCACGGCCCTGTATGGTAGTGGTGCGGTGTACACACGTGACGGGGCAACGCTCGTAGCCGGGAACAGATCGGACAATCAACTTCTTCTCACGTGATACGGCGCAGTGGCCCCTTAGTCCTATGGAAGGGGCGGCGGTTGTGAGTTCGTTCATCCCCTGCTCCTCTCTGAGCGCCGATGTATTCCCACGTACTACGGTTGGAGGCGGGCATACTGTGTGAATGTAGCCAAACACAGGATAGAACATCAAACTCTTGCATCTGTCAATGACGGTTCGCTGCTCCCTGATCATGTGAACGAAGTAGATGATCATTCACGGCAAGATGAGATATGGAAAAAGGTTGAGCACATGATAAGAATCTGAAAATTAGCAAGGTGAGGTGTGGCACCTCAGTAACCATCAGATATATGCTGTTGTGGGTGTAAAAAGGGTTAACTGTTAATCCCCCTATTCACACGATCGGGGCACAAGCATGATTTGGTGTGGGTACTACAGCTATAACCTCCATGAGAACAATGCATTGGAATGTCAGGTGGGTGTGCTCTATACTGCTGCCGCAGGTTAGTAGGCGGCCACTCTATGCCGCCATCACACGAATGTATGGGGGATTTATATAACGGCGTTAACATTCCCCACCCCCCCCCCCCCCCCCATACTCTTCTATAGGCCACGCCCTGTCGGGTGCTGCACCGTACCGTCACTAGACCATAGAAACAATAGGAGGTGTCTTAATCTTTCTACGTAATACGCCGCGTGCGCTGTATATTCCACTGGAGAGGGGAGGTGGGTGAGCCGAGCTCATCTCCTGCTCCTCTCCACGGCACACGTGTTATGCCCGCCGTACTATCGTGTGAATGTAAGCGCTTAGACCGTGATGGAGCATGGTAGCGACACACTCCTGGCCATTAGTAATCTGACATGCAGTGTACACGCTTCTTATGTATAGAGTTGAGAATGTTTTCTTACCTGGTCACCTCTTGCGTCGGTTTTTGTTGAAACCCTCGTTTTCTACAGAACCCACTTCCTTGTATAAACAGTGACATTTAACCCTATGTTTTTGTGGGAATAATATTAATGTATGTAGTGGTTTTACTCTATTGGTTGTGGCAAAATAGACTTTGGATGACCTTTGGTGTAGGGGGATGCGGGCAGGAACTGCATTGGTAAATATTTGATTTCGATCTGCACGGATCTTAAATGTTGAGATGCATAGCAAAGTCCCAACAGCAGCCCCCAGAACAGTTCAAGGCCCGAGTCGCCTATACACAGACTTCCAACATGTGGCTAGAATAAAAATGTGGCTCCAGGAGATGGGCACAAGATTTGGAGGGGATCTTGATACCTTTGCTCAGCAGTCCTAGATGCCAGGGAAAGGACTATTTTCCGCTGTTTGCTCAAGCATTTTTCGGCCTCATTGTGAACGTTTGGGAGGCAAAAAATTGCGTCTGGTGATGAAGATGCCCGTCCTACAATTTCGAGATGAGGAAATGTGAAGTCGCATTCAGAATACGGGTTCTCCCACCCACAAACGGGTAAAGACTGAAAACCTCATCAATGGAAGGAAATTTTCGTCCACCAACCAATGGCGCCTGTGTCCTCACCAAAATGTTATTCTTAGAAAAGCAAAGAAAAAAAAAAACCCTCACACCAAGGGCAGAGAAGGGGGCAGGCATCCCGTGACACCTCTGTTCTTCATCTTATTCACCACATGCAAAAAGATGTTGATGCCTCCACGTCTACAGCATAAACATCTGTTTCAGTTGACATGGGCACACAGTGCCGGCAATATGAGTTAATTTTGAGGGTGAGACCTGGAAGGTTCACGCTGATCATTTTACCTCCATCCTCCTCAGCCAGGGCGACAAAGGTGCTAAAAAACACAAGAACAAATACAGAATATCCAGAGGCATTTTGACAGAGACGAATCTTTTGTTGTGATGCTGCCATCGGACGACTCTGAAACTGAACGCTGCTTTATCACTGGATAAAAAGGGATACATAGAAATCGGAAGAACTGCCACCCTTAAGCCGACGTCGCTTTTCCAGAGAAAAAACATGGCATTGGACAAGAATCGTTCTGTGGTATTTGAGTCTTGTCTCTCGATGACCTCTTTTACAACTCCTTGTCAGTTGGGAGGTTTGTAGAGCTCCTATAGTCAGAGCTGCAGAAGATATCGATGGCACTTCTTGTCTGTTAAATGGACTCTGTGATAGGGTCACCGCTTCCATCTGGGAAACAGCCAACTTTCACCAAAACATTGCGGTAGGGAATCTTCCTCTGTGCCTTTCGGCTGTCTTGTGATCAGATGGCTCAGTTTTGGCAAGTTCAGGAGATTCGACCGATGATGGGACCTCACCAAATAGCGTTTCCACACTACATTACATACACAGAGGTTCCTATTTCCTGCAGTAGATTTACACAAACTGGCAGCAAGGAAGTCTGTGGGCGAAGAAGCCCCTTAAAAAGAAACCACCACCTGACCTTATCAGCCTGTAGTCATCACAGCGGGGTGGGTCCTTCCTAGACACTGCCACTGTCTCTATTGGACCTGCTCAAAACGGAATTGTGGACTTTCGATCGAGAAGTTGCACCACCAACACATCGCCATTTGCCTTTTGTGAAAGAAGAGCCTTCCATATGTGCCCTACCAGACTACTAAACGCAAATTTCCAATATCCAAACGATTGCCACTGTACGCCATCGCAGCTAAAGTAAGCAATGGCTGAGAAGATTTCCCTCACTATCCGTCATAATTGCATGTTTGGCAATATGTCAAACGTCTCCGGAGCAACCTGCGTTCTGCTGGTCGGAAAAGTTTTTGCTCGAACTAACAAGGTGGCATTTCCTGTCCTGTTACCATCATCTGTGTGGTCCTCGTATAAAGCCGGAATATGTTTCATGTTTACGTGAGCGCTGGAGGTCATTGCTTCCTCCTTGCGAGGTGACTTGTCTAGGTCAGGCCTGTCTGCATAAACCATCAATCACCACATAAAATTAGTGCCCATCCATTCCTGAAAAGGGACAGTCCACCTTTCCAGTAACTCCGCACAATTTGGTGCTCAGCAGAGGTTATCTAAGGCTCTGTAGTCGGATGTCACAGTTTGTCACAGAGGAGCAATTCAACTCTATCACACTACATTTAAAATCCCCCCCACACCGCCCCGAACAGGCAGTTACAATCAGACGCTATCTTAATGACGAGTGACGAGCTATTGCCATCCCTGGCCCACAATTCCACTGTGCACCGCCGGCTCAGGAAATACTCCATCTTTAGAGGTGCTCTCTGATTGTTACCTCCAGTTTCTGAAATTTCGACAGTTGCCTCATTCAATAAGCAACAGATCCGTTCAGCAGTGCGGGAACAAGTTCCCTAGAGATGATCTCAATTCCTCAGATTATGTACTGGTAAAGTGAGGATTAACTAACTGTATACAGGCAGTCCCCGGGTTACGTACAAGCAAGCGTTCTGTGTCGTGTTCTTAATTTGAATGTTGTATTAAGAAAGTCGGCACTGATACTTTATTGGTACCCCACTTCAAACTTTTTGTTGGTCCCTCTTCTGTGACAATTGGATCTAAAAATGTTGGTTATAAGAACCTGGGACGTAATAATGAAATCTTTATTACAGACACCTGTGAGTTATCTGTTTACAGCTGATTATTGTAGATCCATAAGGATAAACTACAGGAACATTATCAACATCCAGCAGGTCCGTTTGTTAACTTAGGGGTACTATGTAAGTACGGGGTGTCTTAATAGGGCGGATGCCTGTATTCCTGCTTACCTTTTTGCGGAAGTATTTAACCTCTGGGTTTAAAGGAGATGTTTTAAGAATACGGGTTTTAGCATCACCGTTTCACAGGGCACTTGTTACAGTACAATAGATGAGGCAATCATGAGTCTGGGTATATGAAACGCACGTGTTGCTTTGCTCTGCTGCCTTTGTGGCTTAAGGAGGACTGCTGTCACCCAAATTTTCGGCACTTGGAGATGTTACTAAAGTAAGCAGGTCACCTATGCTTGAACAAACGCGCCAATATTGAAAGCGTAGTATCTGCACTGCAGCCAGAGTCAGTGAATTATCGGGACCTCTCGCAAAAGCTGTCCGATCGTTACCTGATGGAGGCGGTCCGAGGCGCTGCTCTTCCCCGGAACCACCCGCTCGCTCCTTAGGCCAGTGTGACTGCCGTGCCGCCAGGCGACATGTCACCGCTCCTAGCTCACAACAACCCACACCCCGCCCCTCCTCATTGAATAGCCCGGGACAGCTTTGCAAGCTGTCCGACAATTACATGTCCCCCGCCGCAGGTAGAATAGCGTTACCGGAGTTTCTGGATAACGCTATCACTCTAACTGCAGCGTTTGTTCAAGCACTAGCCTCGTCCTCGAAAATTTGGTGGGAATCTACCACCAGGATAAAGAACTGTAAACCACACACTGTCATACGGGTGAGTGCCCCCTTGGCATTTCAGCTTTTCTTTTACTTCTTAGGACTTTTGTTTTGTACAATAAAAAGTTTAACACATATGCAAATGAGCCTCCGGGGGCTCCAGACTACTATAGATGTCAATGGTAGCTTGGAGCCCCAAAGCTCATTGCATAATTTTTTAAAACACTCTTTTTCTAAAAAACAAAGGCCTATCGAAGATAAAGAAGAGCAGCTCATCCTCGCCAGATGGAGTCCACACACCAGTATGTCAGTGTGCTCAGTTTACATCCTTCATCCTGTCGGTAGATTTCCTATAGTCTCCCTCACCAAGGTAGTTTGGAAAAGTTCTCCAATAGATGACCCCTTTCCCTTTTGTACCGCTGTATTAATCCTTCGTTAGAAAAGCACAGTTTACGACACGCTGCAACCTCTGAGTGTCTACTTACCCCGTATGTTGCGGGCCGTGTGGCGCTGGATCTATGGGGAGGGTTGAACAGCGCTCCTCCCTCTCTGCTCACAGCGTTCGCCGTAGTCCTGGCTGCATACATTCGTGTGAACGTACACCATAATATGTTTACAGGGGTTGTATTAACAGTAAACAAACTTTGCAAACCATTTCTTTCTGCCAATGGGCATGACTTGGTAAGGATTTCTGTTCTGGATACTTAGAAAATGTATTCCCATATCTATTTGCCACAGAATCTGTCACTGAAAAAAACTAACATATAATAATTTTTTTTTTCCCCCCAATATCTGACCATGTTCTCCATTGCCCATGTAAAAATTCCAAGTTAGCTTTGATATTATGGACAATATCAGAGCTTGTTGTAGGTGATATATACAGGCAGTCCCCGGGTTTACGTACAGAGTATCGGTCCGGAAGTTTGTTCTTAAGTTGAATTTGGATGTAGGGCGAAACTGAAATATTTAAACTGAAAGTTCTAGACTTTTCTTATTTTTTTTTCTTTGCCCCAGTGAGAAAATTGAGAGTAGTTTCAAAAAAATTTTTGCGTAATTGGACCAAAGGATGTATCCTATCTTCATTACAGTACACCTTACAGCTGATCATTGCAGCCTGGGATCTAATAGTAACACCGCAGAGGTCACAGGAAGGCAAGTGTCGTCTGTAAGTCGGGGTGTCCTTAAGTAGGGGGGACTCCTGTATGATCATTTTTCGGGGCTATGAGGTCGCAGTCTACTGCACAATAGAGAAATATAATAAAATAACGTTCCGGTCTGCCGGGCACTGCCTGCGTCTGACTGTATTTACTATATAGTTCCCCCTGCGGCTGTTCGGCGTTCGGCCGAGCGGGGGAACGTCGTTGCGGTATATTTCTATATACGTGCAGGGAACTTTCCCGTGGGTAAGATCACGTCCTGTGTTAAGAGCCCTTCATTTCCCTTCAAGTTGGAAGACAACCGTTGCGTACTGGTAATCTTGAGGTTTCATGGGGAAGCGGATACTCCTTTCATCATATAAGACTTGATGCCTTGGTGAGTCCCGTCCTCAGCACAGTGTTTGATTCAGTGAAATCCTCAGTCCTGCACGCCCATGAGCATGTTCTGGGTTTATTTCCTAAGAAATTGTGAGGCTACTTTGATGCAGATACGAGGATGAACGAAAAGTCTTTGGGGGCCATAACGATGTATACATGGCTATGGACGATCCCCCCATCCATTTCTCTGTGGATGAGAGATGATAAGAAGAGTTCGAAAGAGACTATATGGGTGGGTGGGTGGGGGGGGGGTATACAGAGGACGAGACGCTGGATAAAGGAGGACGGCATATGTCTCTACCGTAAGTGGATGGATTTTTAGGAATGAATGTATACAAGCGGACCACAGTCTGAATAAGTAGACTGCCCACCCCCCTTCTCCTACCGATATTTAATACCTGGAGACAGAAGTAGTCTTCCCTAATGCCAATAGGGTATAGGTTGTCACTATACTGTAAAATCACTACTAGGAGATTCTGCCTACCTCAAGGTTAAAGCTTCTGTGTTTCTTCCAAACCAGTATCTTTACATGTAAAAGAAGGATAGTGATGTACAAGGCAGTTCCCCGGGTTACGTTATGTCATGGCATAAGTTGTGAGAATGACCCCACAAATCTTCATTTTGTCACATGATTGTCCCTCTGGTCTGTCAGAGTTTATCACATACAGAGATACCGTGCAATCATATTATGGGGAGCAGACGCTTTTATTGTCAGGTAGGGAGGAGTTACTGAAGCGATTCAGTATCTGGCCAGGAACCTCTCTTCTTCTTCAGGACCCTCTGCAAATCTCCCTGGCAGCTCTCATCACCTCCGGCACCAGATCCTGACTGATCGCGTCCATTCCGGCACCAATCATGCTGCATTCTGTCACAATGTGTTGGGTTTTTTGGCCTCTGGGGCGTTTCCAGGCCATGAACCAAAATGTATGTTTTGTCAGTGAGCACATTTAAGAATTCTCAGGCATTGTTTTGGCCGGTGCTCCATCATGCGGGGAGGAGGCCCTGCTCATCACCATCTGCTACTGGATGGTGGGGAAGAAGCGCTTGGAGGACATTTGGTCCATTTAGGGCCGATTCCTTGGCTGAGAAAAGCCGCCCCCCAGCCCCCCCCCCCCCCCCCCCCAACCCACACACCGGAAGAATGGCCGCAGGAGGCTTTACAGGGGCATGAGACGGACTGGTGTGTATCGCTCACTTGTCTTCTCCCAAACAATCTGTTTTCAGTGTTCCGAACAATCGAAAGGGTGGATTCATCAGACAATGCCTTTCACCCAGTCTCAGCGTCCACTCCCTGCCCCTTCTGCAGAATATAAGTCTAGTCGCATGATGGTTTCGGAGGAGAAAGGGCTTCTGTGCTGCCCTCCTGGACACCAGGCGTGATCCAGGAGTCCCCGCAGTGTCACAGTCGCGTGCAGATTTTTTTGTTTTGGGCCGATGCAGATTGCCCTCACACCTGAGGCTGCCATTTCCTGACACTGCTGCCATTCTGAGCAAAGCTCTGCGATGCTGGGAGCCCCTCCCAAGCTGAGACACTTTTAAGAGACCCTCCTTTCGCTTGTGGTCTCTTGGGGTCCTGGAGCTTTTTGGTAATAATGGTAACATCCCTGAATCCTTGATGATGCGATAGATTGGTGGACTGAGGTGCAAAAAAATCTTTCTAGCTGCGAACTCTTCCCTGTGAGGCCAGTTTGTGCAGTGCAATGTGAGCTGAACGTGTTTCTTTAGAGATAAAACCATGGTAACAGAAGAAAGAAACAATGATTGCCAAGCAGCAAGCCTCCTCCTCCAGTGTCCTGTGGTGTGATTCTTACTTAATCATGCACAGATTGAACTCCAAGCCTGGTCCTCATCAGCGCCCCCGCACCTGTGTTACTGGAGACATCAATGACACCTGCAGCTGGCTCCGCCTAAGGCGCCTGAATGAAGCGAATTGTTTGGGGGGAAGAAAAAAGTTATTTCTAGGTTAAATACGACTTCTTTGCAATGAATTGTGATAAGGCTGATCCATATGTATAACCCATTCTGGAGTAGATGCAAATTACCATTATGAAAACATGATGCCGGAGGAGACTTTGTAAAAAAATTACCATTGTATCTTCTTCAGAACTTATGGCTCATCGACTGGACTATAGATAGTACTATGACAGGAGAGGTTCTGTAGGTTTGTTGTCTTAAGTTGAATTGTATGTAAATCTGAACTGTATATTTTATCAATGTAACCCAACCAAACTTTTTTGGTTTCTGTGACATTTGGGATCCTGGAAAATATAGGAGCAAACGGCAATCTCCGTGTTGTGTGGGTTTCCCCGTTTTCCTTCCACACTACAAACATACTGTGAGGTTGTTTAGATGTGATCCCATGGGGACAGGGACCCCGATGTGGCCGTAAGCTTTGTGTAACTGTGTGCGACTATACATAAAGAATTATTATTAATTTAATACCCAGATATCTGTATGGTAATTCACGCTGAGTGGGAGAAATTGGCAACGTCTGTGTAAGGAAGGAAAGAACAGAAACCCTAAAAATACTTGGTTGAACCTTTGGCGCTGCAAGTCATGTCATCTTTATGGTGGTGATAACGTTGGCTATGATGTAACACAGGTGAGCTACGACGAGGTTTTTTTTTTTTCGTAACTTTTTTGTTGGAAAGAATTTGGTGGATATATTCACACGACCATAATGGGACCTTGTCTCTCCACAATTGTTAGATCTCCTATCAGGTCTATGGCACCCTGGTCATATGCGGGTGAGCATATTGGGGGGTCATTTCCGAAGGGTCGCATGCTCATTTTTGTCAGACTGTTTGTCTTTTTTGGAGGGGTGCGCGGTTTGACAGTATATGACAGGTTGTATGCGCTGGGATGTGTCGCACACAATTTTTGGCCGCAGCGCACGCACACAATTTGAGGGGCCTGCTGTGGATGATTTGGACTGAGCGCAGGAAGGAGGATTTTACTTTTTAAAATGTGTCGCCAAGACAATTTGAAACTTACATGCACCGGAAAGATAGCAGAAGGTGAACTCCGGGGACCTGAGAGGGGGGAGGAAGCGACCCCTGCAGGATCATATAAGGTGCACGATTAGTGGAATCCCGCACAGCGGATTATACAGGCAATGCATTATCATGCACCAGGAAGCATGAAGGTAACTCCGGGGAACCTGAGCGGGGAAGCGACCACATGCAGGATATCAGGTGCACGACCTCTGAGGGACTCCCCGCACAGCGGCATTTATACACGGACAAGCACTTACATGCACCAGGAAGAAGAAGGGACTCCTGGGGACCTGAGCGGGGAAGGACACAGCAGGATATCGGGCAGATCTAGTGACCCCCCACAGCGAATGATATCCGGACAATGCACTTACATGGGCCCACCAGGAGAGGAAGGTGAACTCGGGACCGAGGGGGAAGCACACATGCAGGATATCAGGGACGAAGGATCTTAGTGACTCCCCGCCACAGAGCATTATACAAGGGACAATGCACTTCGACAGTGCCACCAGGAAGAAGAAGTGTGACTCCTGAGGGACCTGACGGGGGAAGCGTACACATGCAGGATACGGGGCAGGAGATCTAGTGACTCCAGCACAGGCATATACCACGGACAATGCACTATAATTGCACCAGGAAGAGGAAGGTGAACTCCGGGGACATGCGGGGGAAGAAGTGACTACAGCAGGATATCGGGACGACAGATCTTAGTGACTCCCCGATCACAGCGCATATAAACGGACAATGCAATTACATGCAACCAGGAAAGAAGAAGGTGAACTCCAGGGGACCTGAGTCGGGGGGGAAGCGGACACATGCCCGGATAGAGGAGGCGGTCACACAGAACCTTCCTGGCGGTCACACAGAACCTTCCTGGCAGGCAGCTGAATGCAATGTAATACTGTTTAATATGATCAGTGCCCATGGACATGATATGTAAGGACAATGATTCTGTTTCATTAAATAGTAGCGCATGTCCAGGTCTAATTCATGAGAATCCCTGAAAATCAGAAGCCAAGCAGATGCTGAGAGACAGATAGACATGCATGTCATGGTGCATTCAGACAGCCCGGGGCTTGGCTGGACCACATCCCAGGTGAGCACAAGGTCTGGAGGGGCGAATTTCTATTTGTGGGAAAACCCCTTTAATGTCAGATGGTTTCATGGTTAACAGGTGGCCTAGTTGTGGGCATCTAGTCTATGGTCGGGGACAGACAAGTCACAATCGCAGAGCAATAATGCGCCTTCTGCTGATTCAAACATCACAGAGGAACTCCAGATCGCTATGACGCCCGTCTATGAGGCTCGTACAGGTAGCAATGCGACCTCTAACAGTGCATATTGTTTTATTATTCAGAATGCAGTGAAGGTCAGGGTTATACAGGTGACTTATGGTTTCTATTAGGGTGCACAACACGGTATAAGAATAATGGAGAGACCCCGGAGCAGCCAAATACTGGAGACCCCCAGAGCAAACTTTCACTGATGGAAGTGCCCATCTGTCTCCGTCCCAACGGAAGGCTTTAGGAGGCACTGGTAGTGGTTAGACAGGGTTATATAGAGGTTGTATGGTCTATATGGCGCCAGTACTTAGGGTGCATTGCTGTATTATTTCTACAGTGTGGGGCAGAGTCTTATGGGGGCTGTATGGTCATTATAGTGTTATTATATAAGGATAATACAGTATTATTTCTGCGGTGTATGGCCGCACTATGTGCTACTGGTGGAGGAGTCATATAGAGGGGTGTATAGGGGGTAGTATACGGGGGTGCAGTATTACATGGGGCTGTATGGTCATTATATAAGGACAATACAGTATTATTTCTGCAGTGTATGGCCGCACTATGTGCTACTGGTGGAGGAGTCATATAGAGGGGTCTATAGGGGCAGCACTATGTGCTACTGGTGGAGGAGTCATATAGAGGGGTCTATATGGGAGTAGTAATTGGGGTGCAGTGCTGTATTACATGGGGGCTATTATTAGATAGTTTTCTAGTTTTTGGGTAGCAATGGCTCTACCCCGGGTTATTTGGGCGTTCTGTGACACGGAGTGCGATGCTTTCTGGAGGACGTTGATATATGTTGTTTTTGTGGAGTAATTTTAGGCTCCTGAATGAAGTCCTGTATCCGCCACCTTCCTGCTCAGGAAAATAACACAACCCAGTGAAGTCTTGTGGGTCCCCATGGTCCTGGTGGGGGTAATGAGGTGATGTACAGAAGGGTGTACATGTCTACGGGTGCATGATGGGTAATTACAAAGAGGCAAAAAGTGACAGGAGCATGATGGGTAACGAGACACCAGAACATATACAACACATGAATAATAAGGACACAGACCCGCTCTGCGTCTCCTGCCCCAGCGAAGCCATTCTGTCTCCCGGAAGTCGTCCCCTGTCATCCTCCCCACCCGACACTTCCTGTTTGCGTTCCACGGCCTGCGTTCCAGCAGCTCAGCTCCCGCGCGCCGCCCCGTCGTGGTCATGTGACGAAGCTGGTGACGTCACTGCCATTCTTTACCAGCCTCCCCGAGACGCTGAGCGGCGGCACCAGGGAGGCCGGAGGGAAGGCGGGAAACTTCAGCTGCCGGTGAGACGCAGGGGTGACGGTGTGTGAGGGCGTGCAGTCCCCAGGTCCACCTCAGGTGTGCGCTATAGCTGTGTCCTAACCTGTGTGTGCTGCTGTCACTACTTACCTCACGGCCCACCCCCATGTATTGTGCTCCCTCATTCCTTTCTGTGTCCCTAATGGCGCCCCCTTTCTTCCTTTGGTCGGTACAATCACAGAGACACCACATTAATATAGGGTTTAATCCTTTAAAAAAAAAAAAAAAAAAAAAACCTTGTGTACAAAAAAATTGCCACGTTCTGACGCTGAAAACTTTATTTTATACTTTGGCGTACGGCGTCACGTTTACCGGTCACGGGGTTCACCGCCGGGGGGAAAAAACGTTTTTATTTATCGATCGGGACTTATGTGGAGATTCCTGACATATTTCTGATTTTTATACTTAATTCTAGGTCAGTTCTAGGGGAAGGAGAGTGATTTGAAAACTTGATGTTTTTTATGACCCTTCACCCATTCATTTTTCAGATCTTTAGAAATGACAAGTCCTTGAGTGTTATAATAATTATTATTATATTATTAGAGCTGCCAGATCAGTCCCTGTCCCCATGGGGCTCACAATATAATCAACCTACCAGTATGTTTTGGAGTGTAGGAGGAAACGGGAGGACCCGGAGGAAACCTAAGGAGAGATCATACAAACTCTTTGCTTCTGTGTCATGGTGACAGTTCGTCGCTCCCTGATGATGTGACACGGAGCGATGATCACTGCCAAGATGGGAATATGGAAAAGTTATGCAAAATGAATATATGAAAAATTTTGCAAGACGAGGGTGTGGCACCTCAGTGACCATCAGATATATCTTTGGGGTGATAAAAGGGTTAACTGTTAATCCCTATTCACAGGACTGGGCACAAGCAGCTGATTACGTAGGGTCCTACAGCTATAACCTCCCATGAGAACAAGGTCCCGATCTCCCTAATGATTGGAATGTCAGGTGGAGTGTGCGCTCTACTGCTCCGCAGGTAGTAGTGCGGCCTCATTGCCGTCCATTCACACGAATGTATGGGGTATGTATATACGGCGTATATATACATCCCCCCCCATACACTTCTATAGGCCCACGGCCCTGTACGGGTGCGGCACCGTACCGCTCCATAGCCTGTAGAAACATAGGAGGTGTCTTATCTTTCTACGTAATATGGCGTTGTGCCCTGTATATTCCAATGGAGAGGGGAGGGGGTGAGCCGCGCTCATCCCCTGCTCCTCTCCGCAGCGCCGATGTATGCCCGCCGTACTTCGTGTGAATGTAGCCTTAGACCGTGATGGAGCAGGGGAGCGCACACTCCTCGCTCATTAGTAATCTGACATGCGGTGTACATCGCTTCTTTATTGTTATAGAGTTGACAATGTTATCTTACCTGGTCACCTCTGCTCGTTTTTTTTTTTGTGAAAACCTCTTTTCTATAGACCCCACTTCCTTTATAAACAGTGACATTTATCACCCCTATGTTTTGTGGGAAAATATTTATCTATGTAGTGTGTTTTACTACTAATTAGTTGTGCAAAATAGCTTTGGATGACCTTTGGTGTAGGGGATGCGGGCAGGAGCTGCTTGGTAAATTATATTTGATTTCTATCTGCAGGATCTAAAATGTTGAGATGCATAGTCAAAGGTTGTCCCAACAGCAGCCCCCAGAACAGTCACGGCACCGGAGTCTCCTTACACAGCTTTCCCAACAATGTGGCTAGAATAAAAATGTGGCTCCAGGAGATGGCCACAGATTTGGAGGATCTTGATGCCTTTGCTCAGCAAGTCCTAGATGCCAGGGAAAGGACTATTTTCCGTGTTTGCTCAGAGCATTTTTCGCCTCAATGTTACGTTTGGGAAGGCAAGAAAATGGTCCTGGGTGAAGATGCCGTTCCTACAATTTTCGAAGAATGCAAATGTGAAGGTCGCCTTCAGAATCGGGGTGATCTCCCACCCGCAAAACGGGTAAAGACTGAAACCTCATCAGATGGAGAGGAAAGTTCTCCACCAACACAATGGCGCCTGTGTCCTGCGACCAAAATGTTATTCTTAGAAAAAGCAAAAAAACCTCACACAAGGGCAGAAGGAAGGGGGGCGAGCACCCGTGACACCTCTGTTCTTCATTCTTCATTCACCACCATGCCAAAAAAGATGGTTGATGCCTCCACGTCTACAGATCAACATCTGTTTCAGGTTGACATGGGCACACAGTGGCCGGAATATGAGTTTAATTTTGAGGGTGAGACCTGGAAGGTTCACCATGATCATTTTTACCCATCCATCCTCCAGCCTGGAAGAAAAGGTGCTAAAAAACACAAGAGAAATACAGAATATCCAGAGGGTAATTTTGACAGAGAGAAATCTTTTGTTGTGATGCAGCCATCGGACGACTCTGAACTGAACGCTGCTTTCACTGATAAAAAGGGATACGTCCACAATAAGAAATCGAGAACTGCCACCCTTAAGCCGACTCGAGTTTTTCCAGAGAAAAACATGGCATTGGAAAGGAAGTTTCTGGTATTTGAGTCTTGTCTCGATGACCTCTTTTACAAACTTCCTTGTCAGTTTGGAGATGGTTGTAGAGCTCCTATAGTAGAGCTGCAGAAGTATATCGATGGCACTTTCTTGTCTGTTAATGGACTCTGTGATAAGGGTCACCGCTTCCATCTGTGGAACAGCCAACCTTTCACTAAAAACATTGCGGTAGGGAATCTTCTCTGTGCCTCGGCTGTCTTGTTCAGTGGCTCAAGTTTTGGCAAAGTTCAGGAGATGAGCCGACTGATGGGACTCCAACAAATAAGCGCTTCCACCTACAGTAAATACCAGCAGAGGTTCCTATTTCCTGCAGTAGATTTACACTGGCAGCAAGAGCGTCTGTGGCTGAAGGAAGCCCTTAAAGAAACCCCACTGACCTTATCAGCCTGTAGTCATCACGGCGGGGTGGATCCTTCTGCTAGACACTGCACACTTGTCTTATTGGACACTGCTACAAAACGGATTGTGGACTTTCAGATCGAGAAGTTGCAACCAATCACATCGCCGTTTGCTGTAGAAAGAAGAGCCTTCCATATGTGCCTCTCCAGACTACTAAACGCAAATTTCAATATCCAAGCCGTTGCCACTGACCGCCATCGCACCATAAAGAAAGCAATGGCTGAAGATTTCCCTCACCTACGTCATGAATATGATGTTTGGCAATATGTCAAACGTCTCCGGAGCAACCTGCGTTCTGCTGGTCGGAAAAGTTTTTGCTCAGAACTAACAAGGTGCATTCCTTCTGTTACCAATCATCTGTGTTGGTCCTCGTATACAAGCCAGGGAAATGTTCATGTTTTACGTGAGCGCTGGAGGTCATTGCTTCCTCACGTTGCGGGTGATTGTAGTCAGGCCTGTCTGCATAAACCATTCAATCCCAATAAATCTAGTCCCCATACCATCCTGAAAAGGGACAGTCCAGCTTTCCAGGAACTCCGACAATTTGTGCTCAGCAGAAGGTTATCTAAGGATCTGTCTCGGATGTCACAGTTTTGTCACAGAGGAGAAATTCAACTCTATCAAAACTACATTTTAAAATACCGCCCCGAACAGGCAAGTTACAAATCAGACGCTCTAATGACGAGGACGAAGCTGGCCATCCTGGCCCACAATGCCACTGTGCACCGACGGCTCAGGAAATACTCCATCTTTAGGAGGTGCTCTCTGACTTGTACCTCCAGTTTTCTGAAATTTCGACGTCGCCTCATCAATAAGCAGACAGATCAGGCAGCAGTGCGGGAACAAATCCTAGAGATGATATGCAATGTCCTCAGATTATGTACTGGTAAAGTGAGGATTAACTAGCTGTATACAGGCAGTCCCCGGGTTATGTACAGGACAGGTTCTGTAGGTTTGTTCTTAAGTTGAATTTGTATGTAAGTCGGAACTGTATACTTTATTATTGTAACCCCAGTCAAACTTTTTTTTGGTCTCTGTGACAATTGGATTCTAAAAATGTTGGGTTGTCATAAGAACCAGGATTAATAATAAATCTTCATTACAGACGCCTGTGATAACTGTTACAGCTGATTATTGTAGCCTAAGGGTAAAGTACAGTAATTACCAACATCCAGAGGTCCGTTTGTAGCTAGGGGTTGTCTGTAAGTTGGGTGTTCTTAAGTAGGGGACCGCCTGTATTCCTGCTTACCTTTTTGCGAAGATTTTAACCTCTGGGTAAAGGAGATGTTTTAGCATCACCTGTTTCACAGGACTGTACATTAATAGATGGAGCAAATCATGAGTCTGGTATATGACGCATCCGCGTGCTTGCTCTGCCTTGTGTGGCTTAAGGAGGACCTGTCGCAGCTCCTAGTGCTTGAACAAATTAGAGTGAAAGTGTTACCGGAAACCTCCGGTAACGCTATCTAGCACTGCAGCAGAGTACAGTGTAATCATCGGACCTCTCGCAAAGCTGTCCGACGTTTCCTGAGGGGGCGGCCCGAGGCGCTGCCTCTTCCCCGGACCGCCCCGCTCCCTCCATAGGCCAGCGGTGACTGCCGCGTGCCAGGCGGCATTCACCGCCCCTAGCTACGCCCCAACCCCGCCCCCTCATGAATACGTCGGACAGCTTTGCAAGCTGTCCGACAATTACACTGTACCCCGCATCAGGGCTAGATAACGTTACCAGAAACCTCCGGTAACGCTATCACTCTAACACTGCAGCGTTTGTTCAAGCACTAGGAGCTGCTTACTTTAGTAACATCTCCTAGTCTCGAAAATTTGGGTGTAAAACTACCACCAGGATAAAGAATAAACCAAGCACACTGACATACTGGTGAGTGCCCCCTCTGCCAGTTTCAGCTTTTCTTTTAGCTTCTTAGGACCTTTGTTTTTACAATAAAAAGGTGTAACAAATTATGCAAATGAGCCTCCGGGGATCCAGACTCTATAGATGGAGCTTAGAGCCCCAAAGGCTCATCTGCATAATTTTTAAAACCCCTTTTTCTTAAAAACAAAGGCATACGAAGCTACAAGAAGAGCAGCTTCTCCCAGAGTGGGCCCAGTATGTCAGCGTGCTTGGTTTACAATCCTTCATCCTGGTGGTAGATTTCCTTTAAGTCTCCGTCACCAAGTAGTTTGGAAAAGTTCTCCAATAGTATTGACCCCTTTCCCTTTTGTACCGCTAGTATTAATACTTCTGAAAAGCACAGTTTACGACACGCTGCAAACCTCTGCGTGTTCTATCTTACCCCGTATGTGCGGCCGTGTGGCGCTGTTATCTATGGGGAGGGTTGAGCAGCGCTCCTCCCTCCTCTTCTCCAGCGTGCCGCCGTAGCCGGGCTGGCATACGTCTGTGTGAACGTACCCATAATATGTTTACAGGGTTATTAACAGTAAACAAACTTTGCTCCATTTTCTGCCAATGCGCAATGATCTTGGTAAGGAATTCTGTTCTGAGTAACTTGGAAAATGTATTTCCCAATATCTATTGCCACAGTAATCTGTCACTGAAAAAAATAACGTATATTGGTCATCATTTTTTTTTTTTCCCAATATCTGACCATGTCTCTCCATGTCCATGAAAAATTCCAAGTTAGCTTTGATAAATTATGGACAATAATCAGAGCTTGTTTAGGTGTATATAATACAAGCAGTCCCCGGATTACGTACAAGATACGGTCCGGAGGTTTGTTCTTAAGTTGAATTTGTATGTAAGTCGAAACTGTATATTTTTTGCCCCAGTGACAATTGGAGTTTCTAAATTTTTTGCTGTAATTGGACCAAGGATTATTAATAAAGCTTCATTACAGACACCTTACAGCTGATCATTGCAGCCTGGGACTATAGTAACATCCAGAGAGGTCACAGGAGGCAGAGGGGTCCGTCTGTAAGTCGGGTGTCCTTAAGTATTTGGTCAACAACAAAAGCTCATCTCAGTACTTTGGTATATTTCCTTTGTTGGCAATGACAGAAGTCAGATATTTTCTGTAAGTCTTCACAAGGTAGGTACACACTGTTCCTGGTACATTGGCCCAGTCCTCCAGGCAGATCTCCTCTAGAGCAGTGATGTTTTGGGGCTGTCACTGGGCAACACAGACTTTCAACTCCCTCCAAAGGTTTTCTATGGGGCTGAAATCTGGCCACTCCCGGACCTTGACATGCTTCTTATAAAGCGGCTCCTCCGTTGTCCTGGTGGAGCTTTGGATCATTGTTATGCTGGAAGACCCAGCCAGGTCTCATCTTCACTGTACTTGCTGATGAAAAGAGGTCTGCACTCAAAATCTCCCAATACATGGCCGCATTCATTCTCTCATGTACATGGATCAGTCGTCCTGCTCCACCCCCCCATGCGTCACTATAGGTCTTGTGTTATAGTAATAACAAATAATTCTGCTTATCCATAAATCTTCATTACAGACACCTTACAGCTGATCATTGCAGCCTGGGACTATAGTAACATCCAGAGAGGTCACAGGGGGCAGAGGGGTCCGTCTGTAAGTCGGGTGTCCTTAAGTAGGGGACCCCTGTATACTAGTCCCCTCTGGTCGGGGATACAATCTCCTTTCTAGAATTCTCTCCTTTATGTGAAATCTTCCCCATTTACCTACAAGAAACCTCCAAAGTCAGACAAATATGACTCTTCTCACCTCATTTCACACGAGATGAGTCAAGTTTACTGGTTGCAGGGTTAGTGTCACTTCAGAAGCCCCTATCTCTGGTTCTATAGCACCTATATATATAAGCTTTTGTATCATATTAAAGATGGGAATATTGTTTTTCAGATCACATCAGGCTTCTGGTTCTGTGAGCGACAGAAGTGGACACACAGGCAGTTACAAAATAAACCGGAACTGGATCTTTATTTGCAGCTTCCATTTCCAACTATGTTTTTTTTTTTTTTTAAACTGTCCATTGAAAATAAAATAAAATAAAATATGACAATGACGCTGCGGGTAACGAACCCTGGAATGTTCAGAGTTAGACATATGACAAAGTAGAAGCAGAACATCGCATATTACCGAGGTCCATTATAATGTACAGAACTGCCCGGGGGCCACACTCCACAGCAGATAAGTCAAAGGTTTGTAGTACAGTAAGAAAATAAACAATCTTAACAAACCATTCAAGAATCTGAATTTCAGATCTGTCAGATGATATAATATTTTGCCGTCATGGAGTGAAGCATATTCCATCCCCTTTCCCTGAATGGAGGTTTCCAACGACGTTTTTAGCTGCCCGTATCTCCGGTTCTGTCGTTTACACATCCACAAGCCTGCGTCTGAAAGATGAGATCCTTATCATTAATACGCCATACAAAGCAAATTTCTAGATGCTATGGAACCAAAAATGGGGTCTTCTGAATAAAAGGGGTTTTCCCATCTGGGCATTTACATTTAATTTAATTCATTTGCCATATGTAAAGATTTCTTCTATTGGATGTTATTAAAAAAAATGTTCCTGTGTGAAGATAATTTCTCATAAATGTAGCCATGCTGTCCCTTAGAAACAAGATGGCTTCCTTGGATACGACCACCTCACTCTGTGGCAGCAGTGGCCAGACATGAGCTATTGAGCCCTGCCTGACCACCTGGACTCAGCGATCATTACCACAGGACGGCTGTGGGACCTGCAGTAACTCCCGGACATTTCATATACAAAAACCTTTTGTTTCTTTGTGTAATCTCTCCAGCAGAGGTGGTCGTATCCAAGGACACAGTCTTGTCTCTAAGAGACCATATGACTACATTTATGAGAAATAATCTTCAAACAGGAACATTTTATTTAGTAATAACTAATTGAGGAAATGTTTATATATGGCAGATTAATGACACTGAATGTGAATGCCCAGACGAGAATAACTCTTTAACCTACCCCAAGCAACCACTAAACTTGACTCATCTCTTATGCAAATGAGGTGAGAAGAGTCATATTTAAGTGACTTTGCAGGAGATTTTTTATAGGTAAAGGGATAAAATTTCATTAAAAATTGAATTCTAGAAAAGAGATTTCATCCCTGACCTGAGAGGACTAGTAGTAGTAGTAGTTTAGTAAAAGCCAAGGTTATTTGGTCCGAAGAATATAGGTCGTTGTAAAGTAATGGAGCTGGTGAGTATATAGCAGTACCGGTACCAGTAAGACATGACTTATTCTATACATGACTGTGTGTGCAAGAGGGAGACAAGGACTTCACATAAGGAACCGGTTACTGCTGGGGGCGGCGTCCAGGTACTCCTTTTATATGTGTGTAGTTGCTTGCAGGTTGCTGGTATTGCAGTCCCTTTACTTTTTGCCTCACCATCTTGGATTTGACCCAATACTGTCTGACTTTGCTTGTCTGTCATTATCATTTGTTTGTCCCCATGTGTCTTGTCTCTTTTGGTGCGACCTCACTTTCCCTGACTTTTTGCCTTGCCGTGTTTTTGTGTCCTTGTGTGAACACTGGTCTATCTCAGTATTCCAGTTACCTGTCCGCTCCACCATCCAGCAGCTGCCAGAAGAAGTAAGTCTTCCCTGTCACCCTGCAGGGTCTGTTAGCAGGTTCCTGATAGGGGGTTTGCCCTTGTCAGGGCGTTTTATCTGCTGGAGGCAGGGCTTTAGCCCACAGGGATGTCCCAGGGTTAGCTCGCACCCACTTACCTAATCTGACAGCCAGTGCCAAGTCTAGTTGAGGTTGTGTTGTTTGCTGGACAGGTTTTTGACAGTGACCTCATCTACTCATGGACCTCAGACAGGCGAGGCTCATACAGCAGACACCTGCAGGTAACTTTACTGCTCAGCACTGGCGAGGCTCATACAGCAGACACCTGCAGGTAACTGTACTGCTCAGCGCTGGCGTCATTGTGGAGAATGCTTTCAGGTGAAGGGGATCGGTGTCTCGTGTCGTATTAGGATAACGAAGGGTGAAAAGCAATGTTCACTTTGCACAATTGGTTTTAGTTAAGAGATTAGTGGATTTAATGATGTTCTACAGCAGCAATATCAGTGATCTCCTAGTGTCACATTACTCTACAGCACGTCCGCAGGAGAAATGAGGTATTACACAGCCTCAATTGAAACCAATAGGTGCTTTGTGTGATACAGGACACACTGGTTCCTCCAGGTAGACAGTTTCTATTTGTAAATGATGAATATATGTCCTGAAAATATAATTGTCCTGAAAACGTAGCCAACTTACCCTCCACCAACAGCCTGTAAGTTTTGGCACATGATATGCTAATTAGGTTTCCTATTGTTAAGTGACCATTCTTGGCGCCACCCACCCGAGGGCCTAACAATCATATAGGGGGCCACTACTAACACCACTGATGGAATTCGCTTCAACGTCACACAAAGGTCTCTCTTTATCCCCAAGTCCCTATTCATGAGGCCTGGTTATTAGTATTGGAGGCATTAGTGAAAAAGATAAAGACGTCTTATAGGTACTGTGTTTGGTTTGTGGGTATGGGTTGATGGTTTACTTTTGGTTAGAGTGTCCATTGGTTATAGATTGTTGACTGCTATACATGACTCTACAACACACTGGCCCAGACAGATCCAAAGCATAAGCATCTACCACCATTTCATTGTCCACCATCTAGACAGATGTGGCCTCTTCATTATACAGTCATGGCCAAAAGTGGTGAGAATGACACAAATCTTCTATTGTCACATGATGTGTCCTCTGGTTTGTCAGATGTTTATCACATACAGAGATACAAGTGCAATCATATTATGGGGAGCAGAAGCTTTTATTGTCAGGTAGGAGGAGTTACTGCAGCGAGTCAGTATCTGCAGGACCTCTCCTTCTTCTTCAGGACCTCTGCAATTCTCCCTGGCAGCTCTCACTCACCTCCTGCACCAGATCCTGACTGATCGCCGTCCATTCCTGCACAATCACTGCTGCATTCTGTCACAATGTGTTGGTTTTTGTTTGTCCCCCGTCTCGTTATGATTGACCACAAGTTCTCAATGGGATAAGATCTGGGGAGTTTCCGGGCCATGGACCCAAAATCTCTGTGTTCTGTTCCCTGAGCCATTTAGTTCACCCCTTTATGGCCGGTGCTCCATCATGCTGGAGGAGGCTCTGCTCATCACCATCTGCTCCTGGAGGGTCGGGAGAAGCGGCTCCTGGAGGACATTCTGGTCCCATTCTTTATTCATGGAGGTGTTTTTAGGCCGATTCCCTTGGCTGAGAAGCCGCCCCCCCCCCCACATAAATGGCTGCAGGAGGCTTTACAGGTGGCATGAGACAAGACTGGTGGTATCGCTCACCTTGTCTTCTCCCAACAAATAACAAAGTTCTGGAATGTGTCCTGGAAATTTTGCTCTTTTTCCCCCTCGCTTGTTCTCCTCTGGAGTTCCGAGTATAAGTTCTCTCGGTCTCGATGTTTGGAAGGAAGAAGGCTCCAGCTGCTCCCGGGGTGATTCAGTGGGGCCGGCTTTGGCGTTCCCCTCAGGAGTAAACATTGAAGTGAGAGTGAGTTGTACATAAATCAGGTGGATATAAATAGACCGGCCCGAGACAGGTGGGGGAGCCACCCCACTGGTTATGGAAGAACCATATTGGCAACATTGGTACATGGTGTGATTTCTAAAAGATTCCTTAAGAATACACAAATATATGTAATGGAATGAGAATTTTGTTGCCATCTTCCAATCAACCCAGTTTCCAAGTTGGGTTTTCTTCCGCTGGACATCTGGGACTCAATATTGGGTTATTATCTGGGCGGGTTGAGGATACTTTGCGTCCACATGATAACTCTGGGTCAAATGCTCCGGCCCCTGTAATGATAGTGTAGGGCCAAATATTAATTGCGTAGCCAATATTTATCTACATTTTAATTAAGCCATTTGGTTAATGAGGGGATTTGCATTCTTTTACAGGCGATCACCACTAACCCTCTAAACGTAGCCTATAGTCCTTATCTCCGTCAGCATTGTGTCAGCAGCTTTGTGCTCAGAGGCTGTTGTCTTGCCGTTACCAGAAAATAAAGTTGGAAACTCTGTTCAACCAATCTAGACAATTCCATGCACCCTCTTTTCTTGTTTATGCCCAGCCCAATACGAACCTCGGACATACAGCAGAAGAAAAAAGAAACCAGCAATTGAAAGCAGCAGGTTCTTTGTTCTAATGGGGGGATGAAGTAAGGGCTCCCAAAGGGCCTCTTCCAGAACTATTACTAGAAGCAGCATTTGACTTGAAATCCGGGGTTTTCCTCCCAGACTTTGTGCTGGTGTAGTCCTGGTACAGTTCAGTTTCAAGGAAATGTATCAACCCTGTGGTGTTCATGTGTCCCTTGAAGAACATACCAAATCCCCATCACATTATGTTCCATTCTGCATTCCAGGGGCCAGGGTGCAACAATCAGACGACAATACTGTAGGCCTCCGACAAGGGTGGAGAGGACCGTTAAAGGTGCTATTTCCCATCTACGATTAGATTTTAGAATGTTTTTGGCCTCCATAAAGTCAATTTAGGAAATCAAAAAAACAGTTGAGGACAGATGAGAATAAGCATTGGGAACATGAGTTGTGGAGGAAGCTGTGAAAAATGCCCCCAGAGAGACTGTTGACACATCTGTATCAGCGTCATCAGTCACAAGCTGTCAGCGGAGAAGGGTCTGAGGGGGTTGGGGGGATTGTCACCTTCCTTGGGGTCACAGTGTATTATTGCAGTCTAGGGCCTCCCCCAATCATATTATACTAATGGATTGCTACTCTGAAATCTGCACCAAGAATGTGCAGGAGTCGTATGCAAAAACAGGATGTCACCGGTCACTCCTAGATATAAAGGATGGTCCAGATGTCATCCCCAGAGATCAGGTCACAAGTTGATGTGTCCTGAGGCCACTTTAGAGATGTGAACAGCACCAACAGGCACAGCGAGAATTATTGAAAATCTGAGGATGGTGCCACTAAATCTGACGGGTGGGAATTACAGTCATGGCCAAAGTTTGAGAAAGAGATGATACAAATGTTAATTTTTACAAAGTCTCCGGCATTCAGGTGTTTTCTAATAGGTAATTTGCATAAACTCCAGAATGGTATAAAGAGGGATCAGCAAACAGCACTTAATTGCAAAGTAAATATTGCCTAGAAAACTAAAATTTTTCCCCCGAAAACACATTTCAACTTTCATTTGCAGACCATTAGGCGGAAGCAGCTGCCATGGTGTCAGTGATTTGTCTCAGTTAGTAACCACAGGTGCAGGGGCTGAGAGGACAGGGCTGGAGATCAATATGTCATGATTAAGTAAGAATCACACCCATGGACCACTTTACAAGGAGGATGGTGGCTTGGCCCATCATTGTTTCTCTTCTGTTTTAACCATGGTTATCTCCAAAGAACATGTGCAGTCATCATGATGCACCAAAACTGTCCTAACAGGGAAGCAAGAGTTATCGCAGCTAGGAAAGATTGCACACTCAGTAACCAATCTATCGAAATCATCAAGGAATTCAAGGAGAGAGGCTCCCTTGTTACCAAAAAGGCTCCAGAAGCCCAAGAAGACCAGCTAAGTGCAGGAGCGTTCCTCTTACAAGTGTCTTCAGCTGGGGATGGGCCCCCAGCATCGCAGAGCTAGGGGAATGGCAGCAGCAGATTGGGAGGCATCTGCATGCACTGGACAATGCGGAGACTCCTGAGCAAGGCCTGGTGTCAGGAGGGCAAGCACCAGAAGCCGTTCTTCCAAAACTATCAGGGACAGACTGATATTCTGCCAGAGGTGCCAGGGATGGGGTGGACGGGCTGAGGACTGGGCACAGTCACTTATCTATGAATCCCTTTTTTTTCAGATGTTTGGAAATCTGGGAGAGGAAAACATCTGGGCCATTGTACTGTGTGCAGGAGGGAGGGAGTGATACTATGGAGGAGATATAGGACGTACCATGCTGTGTGGGGGCATTATACTATGGGGGGGACATCAATTATAGTTTTTTAGACTCTTTTTGGTGTATTTTAGCACAGAAATCTGAGGCAGTTTGTTAATTTGGCGCATATTTGCTACTAAGTGCTGGCAAAGTCCGGCACTTAGTGGTTCTGAGTCCCTGCGCCTTATCTGACATAGTGAGTGCGTCCTGTACAGATGTTTGCACGGGATCTATCACTAATTTGCACCTAAAAAGTTGCAAAAAAGTTGCAAAAATGCCCCTACTCTGAGCAGCTGCACTATAAAAAACTTCACTTTTCATTACTGGAAACAAAGGTTTTCTCTTCCCAAATGAAAAATGATCTCTACACAACATGGAAAATCCTTCAGTGCAGTTTTAAATTGTACAATTTCTCCAGTGTCACTCACTGGGGAGTGGGAGAGTCTCTTGAGGCTAAAGACAGTGGACTCCCTAGACTACTACGGGGGATGATGGTACTTCGCCAGAACCCGCTGCAAAGCGGGATGGTCTTGCTGCGGCGGGGAGCCACCAGGTCGTTCCACAGGTGCGACTAGGCCCGCGGTGGCAGCCAAGAAAGGGACACAGGGAAGGCAGGACATCGGGTAGGCAGGACCTTCGAGAAGGCAGGACCTCAGAATGGCCACCGGGATACAGGACCGCCACAGGAGTACAGGACCGCCACAGGAGTACAGGACCGCCACAGGAGTACAGGACCGCCACAGGATCACAGGACCGCCACAGGAGCGCCACAGGATCACAGGAGCGCCACAGAAACACAGGAGCGCCACAGGAGCGCCACAGGATCACAGGAGCACCACAGAAACACAGGAGCGCCACAGGATCACAGGAGCACCACGGGTACACAGGAGCGCCACAGGAAAACAGAAATTCCACAGGACCACCACAGGAACACAGGACCACCACAGGAACACAGGATCACCACAGGAACACAGGATCACCACAGGAACACAGGAGTGTCACAGGAACACAGGAGCGCCACAGGAGCACGGAAAACACAGAGGCGTCTGGAAACGCACAGGAATACGGAGTTGTCTGGAAACGCTCAGGAAACACGAAGGGCTTTCTCTTCAGCAGAATGACTTGAAGATCCGGCAGGGGATGCTGGGAGCCGCCAGGCTTTTAGGTAGCTAGCAATAAGGAGGACGCTAGCCCTTTAAATTCTTGGAGAGTCGGTGTGCGGTGTGGCCTAGCAGCAGGAGCCCGCGGAGAAGGCATGCAGCCTGGACGGAACCACAGCCTGGAGAGGTAAGTACAGGCTAAGGACTGGGCAGCACTTATCGGAGCAACATGGGTCGCGGGGGCACCAGTGACAAAGGGCCGGGCTGCGCTACAAAGAGGAACACCGGTGCACCCACAATCCGAGACATGGTGATTAATGTCTTATTGTACAGATCTGAGAATATTATCAGACTCCATTTCCTACATTATCTGAGCAAGATTTTTTTTTCTCATAACTTTTAGTCCCTGCAGTGACATCACAATGTGGTCCGGACATTGTACAAGCTGAGACTTTATGTGCAAAGATGAAGCCCTGAACCTTCTGTCACATTTTTTTTCTATCTGGTTCCATTATGAGTCACAAATGAGATTTACTTTGTACAGTCATGGCCATAAGTTTTGAGAATGACACAAATCTTCTCTTGTCACATGATGTGTCCCTCTGGTCTGTCAGATGTTTATCACATACAGAGATACAAGTGCAATCATATTATGGGGAGCAGAAGCTTTTATTGTCAGGTAGGAGGAGTTACTGCAGCCAGTCAGTATCTGCAGGACCTCTCCTTCTTCTTCAGGCTTTACAGGTGCAGGAGACCGGACTGGGGGCATCGCTCACCTTGTCTTCTCCCAACAA
Organism: Engystomops pustulosus; assembly: GCA_019512145.1. Taxonomy (NCBI): domain Eukaryota; kingdom Metazoa; phylum Chordata; class Amphibia; order Anura; family Leptodactylidae; genus Engystomops; species Engystomops pustulosus. Next base: position 68,515 of record WNYA01000752.1, on the reverse strand, counting down.
GCTGTTTCCAGATGTTCCAAACAATCGGAAAGGGGATTCATTAGAGACAATGACTTTCCCCCAGTCCTCAGCAGTCCACCGCTGCACCTCCTGCAGAATATCAGTCTGTCCCTGGTGTTTTTTCTGGAGAGAAGCGGCTTCTTTGCTGCCCTCCTGGACACCAGGCCTTGCTCCAGGAGTCTCCGCAGTGTCACCGTGCGTGCAGATGCTTCACACCTGCCTGCTGCCATTCCTGAGCAAGCTCTGCGATGCTGGGAGCCCCATCCCCAAGCTGAGACACTTGTAAGAGACGGTCCTGGCGCTTGCTGGTCCTTCTTGGGCTCCTGGAGCATTTTTGGTAACAATGGAGCCTCTCCCTGAATTCCTTGATGATGCGATAGATTGGTGACCGAGGTACAATCTTTCTCGCTGCGATACTCTTCCCTGTTTGGCCAGTTTTGTGCAGTGCAGTGATGACTGTATGTGTTTCTTTAGAGATAACCATGGTTAACAGAAGAGAAACAATTATGCCAAGCACCAGCCTCCTCGTCCAGGGGTGTGATTCTTACTTAATCCTGACAGATTGATCTCCAGCCCTGTCCTCTCAGCCCCTGCACCTGTGGTTACTAACTGAGACAAATCACTGACACCATGGCAGCTGCTTCCGCCTAATGGTCTGCAAATGAAAGTTGAAATGTGTTTTCGGGGGAAAAATTTTAGTTTTCTAGGCAATATTTACTTTGCAATTAAGTGCTGTTTGCTGATCCCTCTTTATACCATTCTGGAGTTTATGCAAATTACCTATTAGAAAACACCTGATGCCGGAGACTTTGTAACAATTAACATTTGTATCATTCTCAGAACTTATGGCCATGACTGTATTATATAGTATATACTGTACAGGAGAGGTTCTGTAGGTTTGTTCTTAAGTTGAATTTGTATGTAAATCTGAACTGTATATTTTATCATTGTAACCTCAATCAAAACATTTTTTGGTTTCTGTGACAATTTGGATCCTGTGAATAATATAGGACCCAAAACACCCATCTCCGTGTTTGGATGGGTTTCCTCCGGTTTCCTCCCACACTCCGAAACATACTGTGAGGTTGTTTAGATTGTGAGCCCCATTGGGGACAGGGACCGATTTGCCAAGCTTTGTGCAGCGCTGTGGAATCTGTGTGCGCTATATACATAAAGAATTATTATTATTTAATACCCAGATATCCTGTATGGTAATCCACAGCTAGGAAATTGCCAATGTGTAAGGAAAGAAATTACAGAAACCCTAAAAATACTGTTGAACCTTTGGCGCTGAAGCCAGTTTTATCCTGCGCTTTTGTCATTTTATGTGGTGATAACTTTGGTATGATATAACGCAGGTGATATTGAGAGGTTTTTTTTTTTTTTCCGTAACTTTTTTGTTGAAAGAATTTGGTTGATATATTCACACGACCATAATGTGGACCTTGATCTCTCCGCACAATTGTTTGACCTCTATTCAGCTCCATGGCACCTGGTCATAGTGCAGTGAGCATATTGGGGGTCATTTACTAAGGGTCGCACTGCTCATTTTTGTCAGACTGTTTGTCTTTTTGGGGGGTTGCGCGGCTGTGACAGCTATATGACAGGTGTATGCGCTGGAATTGTGTCGCGCACAATTTTTTTTAGTGACTCCCCGCACAGCGCATTATGCACGGACAATGCACTTACATGCACCAGGAAGACGAAGGTGAACTCCGGGGACCTGAGCGGGGAAGCGACACATGCAGGATATCGGGCGCACGATCTTAGTGACTCCCCGCACAGCGCATTATACACGGACAATGCACTTACATGCACCAGGAAGAAGAAGGTGAACTCCAGGGACCTGAGCGGGGAAGCGACACATGCAGGATATCGGGTGCACGATCTTAGGGACTCCCCGCACCGCGCATTATATACGGACATTG